>JAKCPI010007775.1:0-129832 GCA_023213315.1 Euborellia annulipes
TTTTTGTCTCTCTCTCTCTTTCTCACTCATTCAATCTCTTGTTTATTATACTCTCTTTCTCTTTTTCACTCTTGCTCAGATACAAAATATTTCAAATAAACAAATATTTTTGATATTATTTATTTCAAAAATAAAAAGCCTATTGATATAAATTTATAAACAAGCCAGAATTAAGAAGGTAGGAGGTTTGCCTAGCCAAAGTGATGACCCATCAGAATGAAAAAAAAAAAACATTTTTCTATAAAAAAAAAAACTGGTAGGGACTGGTCGCACTTTAGCACACAACTTTCTTTATCTTCGACAAAGAAAGTTGTGTTCTGAGCTTATCACACCAGATTTTTTGTGTCAGCATATTCTTAGTTTCTGGGAATATATTAGAATTCAAGATGTCCAATTTAAATACATAGCAAAATATTTATATTTGGTTAACATGGCTTCAATTTTTTCCTATGGAAGTACAAGAGTTAGGGTTTCAACCAATTTTGTCTACAAAATAAGAATATGGATCTATATTTTAAAGAGAATTTTAAAAATAATTAATTTATAAATTTTAATCAAAATCGATAAAGTCAATTGTGAGAAAAAATGAAAAAAAAAAAAAAATAGTTTCACTTTAAAAAAACATTTCCTCTCTATATATTTCATATATAACTAAGAGCCCTCGGGCTTGAAGTGTAGTTGGTAGCGTGCCTACCTGCTATACCAAATGTCATGTGTTTGGGAAACCCACTTTTTTAATGGCAATTTTAAGAATTTTAAGAACAGGCATTTTTTTTTTTTTTTTATTTATTCGGCCATAAGCCAGGAGGTCATCAGCCAGCCAAACATGCATTTAAAAGCAATAAAATCTCTTTCAAGAGGATATTTAAATATAATAAATGTTTTGATATTTTAACTGGAATAGATATTCGGAGAATTTAGGATTTTTTTTTTTCACTATAAATTTAATGAATTTCCAGAGTGAAGATCTCAAAAATATGTGGGCTAGTGGAATAATGAAGATTGTAGGTGGTCAGAGCATTATTCCCGGTGGTGAATAACAGCTTATACAACAATAGAGACAAATAGATGACTTCACGGGGTCAAAGGGATATGATAGTGCTTGGCTTGTCGCAGACAAATGCGTTGCGGAGGGGGAATGGAGAGAGAAGCTTACCGACCCTCCATCGCAGGGGAGAAGGCAAGAAAAGAAGAAGGAAAATCGAAAATCCTGATCTTTTAATTGAATACTTTTATGAAAAAGAGTCCAACAAATTAATGGGATTTTATTTACTAAGACTTATTAGAGAAATATTAAACTCTTATAGTATCATATTTTAAGGAAATGTTAAAAAGAAAAAAATTTTATTGTAATTTTTTAAATTTCATATGTAATTTGTCATAGAAGAAAAATAGCTATATAAAAACAATTTATTATATGAATATAATATTCTCCATCGAGAAAACACAAGTTAACATTAAAAATTAATAAGCTTAACCGATTCTATGAACATTTGTATCGTGTGCTATAACATTCTGACAACATTCAATTAGAAAAGATTATTAAAATATTACGAGATAAATTTATGTAAAGGCTGTCACTAATGACTTTTGTTGAGTGTTGTATTCTGTCTTTTTATAATAATTAGAAGAAAATTCATTCTTTATCTCCTTTTTTGCTTTTCGCAAAAGAGATTCTTCTAATCAAACCTAATCAGTTTTACACAATCTTTTTTCACTCGAACTACCGTACATACTAGTGTATAAGTGTTTGTGTGTCATTGTTTATGTTTATTCAATAAATAAAAATTCAGTCCGCACTTTAAGTTGTACAATTATAAAAATCAATGAGCTTCATGTTTTAGTTTGATAAATTATTTATTGATGCCATAGAATTTAAGAAATATCTGATTGATTGGCTAGATTTTTTTTTATAGTTCTTTTCCGGTCCAAATGAATCTAGAAAAATTCCAATTTCGTTCCAAATAAATGCCTAAGATACATATCTTAATCATGATGTTAATATTCTTAAATCAAAATTGATCGAAATGTTGTTTATGCCTACAGCCGTTTGATTCAATTTACAAAATGAAAATTCAAATGACATTTTTAAAGGGAGTCACATTCAATAAATTTCAAATGAAATAAAAAAAAAAAAACGTCACCATATTTTGAAATTTATTTCCAATTTCCATTTTTGATTGAAAATCGATACCCGAGATTCTTATCTTTATCTTTAAATTTATTGATTTTAATTTTGACTGTCATCATCATCATCGATGGAGACATTATGAATAATCCACCTATAATGGATTTTATCAATAAAATTTATCAAAAAACTTGTTTCTTTTGGTGTTGATAATATCACCTGGGTTCATATATAATTTTTTTTTTTTTTTTTTGAATTTCGTCCTTTTTTGCGACCTCCTGGATGTTTTTTTTTTCTCGTTTTGAGATTCAACTCTGATAACAAAAAGAAAACCGTTTGACAATACAAATGGAAAATATCTCCACGTTGGCGAGTGAAATTTATGTCCATCTACTAATATTAAATGGGGCTGGACCAGGTTTCAAGCGGTAGCCAGATGTAGGCAACAAATTCCCATACAAAAAGCGAACTATTGTTGCCCCTTAGATTGGTTAATAAATGTGATGTGAAAAAATTGGATTTATTTATTTTTTAGAGTTGTAAATTCTGATCTTGCTTGGAATTGCATACGTATTTATATTTTAATACTTTTTCCTCTCTCTTAGAATAAAATGTTTAAAATCGAGATGTAGCAGATGCTATAATTTCTATGTCCGTATTTCCTTTGGACCCAATCTCGTGACGGATCATTTAGGTCGCATTAAAAGAATTATTAATAAAAGAATGGAGGTTCGGAAAAAATTTCTAGTCTTTTCTGATATCCCATTCATTGATTAAGTTAATGTCAATATGCCAAGTAAAAGTAAAGAAATTTTTTTCGGACTTTAAATAAAATCTTTATTTTATATATTGAAGATATTTAGTTAATTAACTCGCCCATATTAAAATTGAAGTAAACTTGTTATAGACACATACAGTGTAGGTACCACCGTATCACCAATTCAGAATCCAGTTGTTTAAAATTATGGTAATTTAGATCTTTAGTTTATTTTTTGGTTAATTAAATCAATTGTTTACTTTCTCTTACCTATATATGTAAATATATATAGAGAGAAAGTATTGGGTTCACGCAAGGGCGGATACAGGGGGGGTAAAAGGGGTAATTACCCCCCCCCCGAGATTAAAAAAATACTTTTTTTTCGAAAAAAAAATTTATTTTTAATGTAAAATTTTAATATTACTTAAAAATTTGATTTGTTTGGCAAACAAGTATAGAATGCGCCTTTATATTACTGAAATTAAGAAAAAAATAGTGTGCTGTGCGACGAGTCACACCAGATTCCCCCTCCCTCCCCCCGAGAAACACCTCTGGATCCACCCTTGGTTTCACGTCATTCCTATTTTGTTTTTATCAATTTTTAAGAAATCTAAGTAACCCCTGCAGTTTAGGCCACCAAACTTACTCATTATCAATTTTATTTCCTTGTCCTTTACTAATTGGTAAATAATTATATTATACTTATATAGATAGTAAAGGCGAAATGATTTTATAAGATTTAGCGATATATACGAATAATCCCCCCCCCCTCCCACTTCAGAAGTTGTTCTTCGGGTTGTTGAAGCTTTCTACTTGGATTTGAGTTTGAAGACCAGAAGAAAATCCTCCGATTTATCCAATATTGAAAAATTCCTACACAATTTATAAATTATTTTACTATTTATATTATTTATATATAGGTAGGTATATTTTTTGATTTATTATAGGAGTTATTAATTAATTCCGTTTGATATTTTAAAATGGCAATGATGTGATTTCAAAAATATTTTTGCCACGAAAAAGGACCCTTTCGAACACTTCAACTTGATTTGTTTACATAAATTATTTTTTACGAGGTTGTTCATTTTAAGTGCGTTATTTTAATGAGTTTGTTTTCAGTAATTAAGTAGCCTTTAATTTTTTTTTTCCTTTTTTCCAAAAGAGATGTCTAAATTTTTAATGTTGGCAATTTTTATTTTATATCAATAATGAGATGAGTTAATTAATAGGAAAATGTATTAAAATAAAGATATATTTTAAAGAATTACTTAAGAAATTTTTATAGAATTTCATAAAATAAACTTAATCCTTTTTTTGTTTGTATCAAGGTATGATCTAATTATACAAAAGAAAGGTCAGATAAGATTTCTATAAGATGCACTCATCCAATGTAAATATTTTATATTAGCAATAAGTGAATGAGGCCTAATCAATCCAAAATATTTTATTTATTTTTCTCCAAAATCATACTGGTTTCGACCGCTAATGCTGCTGTTCCTCTGTGACGGGGATGTCTGGAATTTCGAGAATGCAATTCCATTACAATAAATTGATATCGTTTTTTTTTTTATATAATTAAATGTTTTATCTTATTTGGATCTGCAGTCCTGAATTACTAGAAATTAGCCTCCTCTGCTCCATATATCAACACAGCCAAAAAATGTATTGAGTCATCAATTTCCTACATGATTCAATATGTTTTTTGACTGAGATATTGATCATGATATTACCCTAGAGTGGATAGTTTTGCGAAGGTCTCTTAATTCAGGAGTGCACTTACTCCCAGATAAGGTAAAACAACATTTAATTATAAAAAATCTGGTGTGACTGGCGCGCAGCACACAACTTTCTCTTACCTTCGGTAATCGAAAGTTGTGTACTGTGCTTGTCACACCAGATTTTTGTGTCGACATGTATTTAGTTCCCGACAGTATGGTTCATTCGATTTTCAAAATGTACAATTTATAAGTATGGGAAAATATTTATATTTTGTTACCAAGGCAACCATTTCTTCTATCTTTTCTATGGAGTACAAGAGTAAAGTGGTCTTCAGGAGATTTCAATCACAAAATGAGAATATACATTTTATAGCGAATCTAAAAAATAATTGATTTTTGAATTAAAAAAAAAATCGTTGGAGCAAATTTAGAGAAAATCGAAAAAAACTGAAAAAGTGCATCAGTAAAGTACTAGTACTACTCTTTGGTCGATTTTGTTCAAAAGCTTCGTGTCACGTCCCATGGGAGTGCCTAACTTAAATATACAATTTCAACCTCCTAGCTCTTTTCGTTCTTGAGATATTTTGTTCACAGACAGACACACAGACAGACAGACCATGTCGCGAAAACCACTTTTTTAGATTCAGGGGACCTCAAAACGTGTATATCCGTCAAAATCTCGACATCGAATTTTTGACATGAAATCAATACTTTCTCTCTCTATATATATTAACATATATATAGAGGTAAGAGAAAGTAAAAATATATTTAACATCAATATCAATCTATGTTAATGGGAATGAATTCTTGAAGTTCCAGACATCCACCACTAGTAAGGTTTGGGGGGGGGGGGAGATAAAAGATAGATCTTTATTTTTTTTTTTTTTTTTTTTTACTGAAATGATAAGTTTTCATAAAAAAAAACACAAGACGTCACGTCATATCGCCTGCTGAGAATCATAGTGGGGAAAGTTCGAAAATTCAATTTTTGAGTTAATCCTACCAAACGATGGTAAAACGTCTTCTCTTTTGAGTAGCAAAGTGGTGAAAATATATTTCCATTCTTTGCTATTGATTCTAGCCTATTCATTTGTTGTCCGGCTATTTAAATTGTAAAGGTTAATATAGGCTATTCTTAATGGGGGCTAACTACCACTAAATAACTTCAGGCTCAAATTTTGAAAAAAGCCCAAGAGTGTAATTTGGAATCCTTAAGCCGACGCGTCTTTAAAGATAAGAATATGATACTATTTCACAATTTTCCAACTCCTTAAATGACTCTGGTAAGAGAGAGGAAGGGGAAGAAATAAGTTTAGCCAATTGAGGAGCTACTTGAAATAAGAAATAGCGAACTCTGGTCTAGAAAACCGTGATAAAGACTTGGTAGGCCTTGTCTTTCTAGAATGTTGAACTAAAGGTTATTTTATTAATGTTGAAAGCAAAAATATAGCTTACTACTGTAATTTATTTATTTTTAAAAAAACTTTAATTTAATCTTTTCTTTATATCATAAAAGGCTCTTTATGAAACGCTCCTTTTAAAGATTTCTTAATGTAATTTCTGTGACTAATTTTATTTCCCATGTAAAATAATTACCTACCCGTAAGAAATTCAAATAGTAAAATTAAGAAATTTAATCCTATCCAACAGGAATAAAGGGGCTATAATTAATTAAAGATCTTTTTAAAGATATTGCAAATTCTTTTCATATTAGAATATTTTTTATATCTTCAGAGTTAGGATAAATTTAAAATTCAAACGTCGCTAGAGAGTTTTTAAGAAGCCCCTAAAGATGCGGAGAAGCCCAGAGAGTCGGGTTACAAATGTTATCTCTCTTCCAATAATAATAACCCACCTAAATCATCCCGAGAGATGATATCAAGGTAAGTATATTCAAGTCAATAAACAGTAAACTACAGGCCGAGACAACTGGAAATAATGTTTTCATGTTTCAACTGTTATTTATAGTAATAGAGAGAAGAGAACAAATGAACGGCCATCAAGACACACATTCGGTCCTTGTTTCTTTCTTAAGAGAATCTATATACGGTGATGCTCTATAATAAATTGGAAAGTTTTTTATAGAATTATTTAATTAGATTAGAAGCAGGACCCCTGAGGTGAATGATATGATTTTATAGCTAAAGATTAATAATAAAGGTTTTTTTAAGATGTTTTTTAAAAAACTTTGGTTAAAGTATTTTTAGTGAAGCTTGAAAAAAGAACAAGACAACAGTTATCAAGATCTTTGTCAACAAGCAAGGATAAGTAACGGTGAAGCTAGGATGGGTGGCCTAGCGAATTTCCCGGCATCATTTTGCGAAGATACTCCAAAAATTGTTATGAATTGTTTTTTTGCAAGCTTTTTATTAAAAAATGTTTTTGTGTTGTTTCTTATTATTTTTGTATGAATTTTTTGTGGCGAGAATAATATATAAATAAATAATTTCAGGGGGGTATTTGAAATTTTTTTGGGGGGGGGGGGCCCCAAATTTCATAAATTTTTCTTTAAAATTTTTTTTAATAAACATTATTTTCTTTTTTAACTTTTTGCGGAACTTTTTTTTATTTTTTTTCGATAATGTTGCCATACTGGAGAAAATTGTTGGTGTGTTGGTTTCTCTATACTTTTATATTTTTTTTTGTTTTTTAGGTTTTGGGGGGGGGGGGGGGGGCCCCCCCCCCTCCCTTCTCTTCCCTAATAATTTATGATAAATCTTGAAAATCTATGTCATCAGTTCATAGTGGCTTAAGTTAGCTTAAAATTCTCTTTTAACGAATAATAGTTTGCTGAGTATTAATAAATTTCAGAATTAACAAGGAACGGATAAGTTTGTTCAATTTGTAAATAAGAAATTATAGTCTATACATAATACAATGGCTATCTGGAAAGTAAGTTCCGTTTTGAAAAAAAAAAATAGTAAAAAATTGTTTTTGAAGCCCATTTTATTTTTACATGAAAATACATGTCTTAAACTATTTTTCAACATAATTTCCGACAATGTAGTTAAGATATTATATATAATCAGGTACAGATAGATCCGTGAAGAAAAATTGTCCAAATGAGAGTTATTCTCATTACGACAATCTAGATTACATCTGAATGACGGAGAAATTTGTGGCTTCGTATTTGAGTCCGATTCTCCCGAAAACTAATTTAGTGATCACAGCTAATTTAAATAACCGAATGCCGTGCTGTGATGTAGTAGTTAGAGCACAGTGAATACAAATCGGTGGATCCGTGGTTCAACTCCCGGTGGTACAACATAACTTTTGTCGGTTATTTAAATTAATAAATATTAAATTGTATTGTTCAATTTTGTTTTCTGGAAGGTAGGCAATTAAAATACCAAACGCACTAATGAGAATTATGCCTTAATCTTAAGCAAGATCTCACAAATATATTTGACTAGTTGGTTCACAGATTCACATAAAAGGAATTAAACATCAAACAATGGAGAACTTTCCAAAAACTATACAGTATTTAAATGCTTATTCAGTATCAATGAAAGAGATGTATGGCTAATTTATAGAATAAACATTGAAATATCAATACTTTTCCTGTTTTTCTATTAACCCATTTAAATTTCAAATTAAAATTTTATAAAATTCATTAAATTTATTTTCTTGAACTTTAATTAAAATTATAATAAAATACCGTCAAATGAAGTCGATAAATAATTGAGGACATTGTAATCATATCGTATTATAGATAAATCTCATAGCTCAAGGATTATATACTGTAGGTGACAGTGTGAGGTTGACAACCCTGCTTGAGTTGTGGGGGGTCCTCTTGTCAACGGCCTCCCCGCTGAGTTTTATATTTCTCAGGTCATCGGGTCACCACTTGACTCAATAATAATAATATAAAAAAATCTGCCCAGAGATCGAATTTTCTTTGAGAGATATCGATAATAACAATTTTTTTTTTTCTTTTTACTCTTTTAAATTTTGTTTACGGAAGAAGGTGGTGCTCTTTTTAAGATGACCTCCAGTCCTCTTTTAGACCCACTCTCTGAAAATCTAATACTTCTATTTTTTATCTCCCCCTTCCATCCCTAACTAAATCTTTCAACAAAAGAAAATATGCAATCTATTTACTCATAGGTGATAAAATACAATGTTTTATTAGACAATAATATATAATATTTCATCAAGAATTATAGTTATTTAGAAAAAAAAAGGATAATTTCAAAAGAGACAATAATATATTGAAATTAAATTTTTGTTTGTTTTGCAAAAAATGAAATATTTCATTTTTGATTACGCTTAGAACAATAATATAATATACTATATAGAGGATAATTGGCAAACAATAGAATCTTGGCATTTTTAAGAGGTAGACCTATAATATATGCAAATGGTATTACAATTTCAAAACATATTAATTATTAGAAGAAAATTTTAAAAAATTAATTCGTGATTAATGCCAGTCCACTAAATCAATACTTAACTGGTTATCGTCCTAATGGCTTAAAGAAAACCAATAAAAATAATAATAAAATTTCCGATATAAAGAGATTGAGAAAATATAAAATTTTTATCTATTCCCTTGAGTTTATTATAAAAGATTTATTTTAGTACTCTGGATATTTTTCCCCAATTATCTCTGGATAATCTATGGATTTTATTGTTCACATTAGAGGCGTCCATGTCATTAAGGATAATAATCGAAAGTTGACTGTATTTGGTGAGTGTTTTGTAAAGCATAAAGAAAAAAGTAAAAAAATGGGAAATCTTATATGTTTAATTTCTTTGCCATTTTTGAAGAATAAATAACTATACCCGTATATGTGAAATTTAAGGTCTTTTTCGGCATCTAAGGCAATTTAGACCCCAACGATATTTATTTCAAATGATTGGTAGTCAATTCAAATGAATTAAATTTTTCTCTCTTGGGACGGGAAGCGAACCCGGGACCCTATTAGACACGAGAAGCTAATAATGTCTTCTCTCTGAGCCACGGGTCACGGACAGTGAAATTCTTATTTATGAAAAAAAAATGAGTCCATTAATTTAAAAATATTTTCAAATTTTTCTCATTTACACTCACACTCACACAGTCTTTTTGGCACCTTAGGCCATTTAAGACTTTGACGATAACCGTTTGGTATCCAAATGGCTTAAATAAAATCATCGGACATTTTCAAAATTTTAACAATTAATCAACCGAAAAGAAAAATTTACAAATTTTATAGTGTTTTAATAAAAGGCCTTCGGGCTTGGTGCATAGGTTAGCGAGCTGGCGTTGTATACCAAGGGCCACGGGTTCGAATCCCAGACAGTCCGATGATTTTATTTAAGCCATTTGGATACCAAATGGCTTAAAAAAGAATGCCTGGACCCCAAATATATATATTAATTAATCGACTGTTAAATTTTGCAATTGCTCGCCGAAAGCAAGCAAGGAGGTCCAGGGAGCGGACCCCCCTGGCAAGTGGCCGAAGGCGAGCATTACCACTTGTTATTTTAAATTGAATTTTAAAAAAAATTAAGGCACTCGCGAGAGAAGAATCTACTTTTTTTTTCCTAAGGTGATTTTAAGTTATAAAGCCCCCTGATAAGAATGCCTGGGCCCCAAATAAATATATATTATATAAATACGAGTATCGTTTAAAGTCCTAAATGGCCTAAGTTGCCGAAAAGACTGTGTGTATGTGTGTGTGAATGAGAAAAAAGTGTGAGTGGTTTTTTTTTAATTAAAAAAAAAGCCCCCTGAGATAAATTACGGGACAACTTTGGCGTCCCTCATTTTTTTCATACATGATTTTATAAGATAAAATAGTAAAAAATTATAATTTCTAAAATTTATATTAAATCTTAAATGAATTCATTTACAAACGGTAATTGTGCATCGGGCCATCTCTCCTTTACGAATTATAATATTGTATTTTAAATTGAACTATTATAGCTAGAGAAAATTATTAATTTTTAAACTCATTTTCAGTATATTTTCATTTTTCTATTTTTCCCTTAATATGTCTTATAATCCTAAATACTTTTTTTATGAAAAAAAGACAAATGTTAACAACAGAGATGTGTGTTTTCTTTAGAAAACATCATTTACTTTAACAAATATATATAATTTGCATTTAAATAAGAGTTTGTTTTAATAGTTGAATTAGTCAATTCCTCTCTCATTTCTCTCTATTCAAACAAATATTATGATTAAAATAAAGAGAGAGAAAGAGGCCCTGTTTATTTATTTTTTCTCCTAATGTAAATAACCAACCGTATCTTAAACATCCAATCTTGGCTAATAGTTCAAGTCTATTACCATTGAATAAAATAAAACAAATTTATTATTATTATTTCCTTGTTTGTTTTTTGTCTCTAGCCAAAAGCAGCAGCAACAACGCTCTCTATTTATGTCTCTATTTTAGAAACGAAAAAACGGTAGTTTTTCTCTCTCATATTTGATCATATTTTACGTATGTCATTTTCAAAAAATATTCCCTAGGAATAAATTAACCCCCCGGTGGGGATTGACTTTAATCTCCTTTTAATTAATGATAATATGCTTTTTTTAAATTATATATTAGTTCTATAAAATTTTATTATATTTATTCAAATATATAAACATATATTCAATATTTATATAAGGTTGTGACTCAGGTCACGGTCTTCAATATATAATAGTAGGGGGAAAAACACAAATTCAAGTAATTGGATTTCTTTGAAGGACAATATAGTAGTTAAAAGAAAATGGCAATCTATAATTTTCAGCAAACTCAATTCGATACTGTATTTTTATCTATTTTAAATTTTTTTAATAGCTTATTTTTAAGCATATTGAATAAATAAAGTATAGCGATCAAATGAAGGGCCATGAAGGGCCAATTGGCCCTAAAAACAAAACATTTTTCAATTTTTATGGAATTAAAAAAAAAAATAAGTCGAATTTTGTTAAGGGCTGGGGGATCAAAATTTGTTGTGTTGGGAAAGAGAAGAAACAATGATGCATTAATGGAGAAAAGGGTAATAATGATTTAGGTGAGGATTCAAATTTGTATTCAGGGGCGTATATAGAAATTTTTTTCGGGGGGCCCGAACTCAAAAATTTTTCTGCAGAAAATTTTTTTTTTTAAGAAACTAAATTTTTTTCACACGAAATTTTTTGCTGAACATTTTTTCTTTTGCGGAACCAAAGTTTTCCATCCTGCGGAAAAATTTGTTGCGCTGATGTCTGTATATCCCTATATATGTATATGTGTTTGGGAAATTTCGGGAGGGGGAGGGCCCGGGCCCTCTCGCCCCCCCCCCTTATATACCCCTGTTTGTATTCATAAAGAACTTCTGTATGATTAAAATGTTTTCCGTCCCCTGCGAAAGATAGTGGCCCTATACAGTAAATGACAAATTACAAATGGCAGACAATGATTAATTTTAGTAAAATAATTTAAAAATAATCTTGATACGTAACTACTAAGGTCTCAATGTAATTAATTGAAAATAGAATTGCCTATTTATTTGGAAAATGCATAATCATAGAGAAATATGCGTATTTATTAGTGTAGTGGATGGTTAGGTTGACTGGTCTAAATGGAAGCACAACGGTATTCAGAAGATTTCGGGTTCTCAGGGACGTTTGGCCTACCAACAAATATACATACTTTTAACAAATAAACTAACCAAAATTATAAAATATTATTATTATGGTTAATTGTATGTTGTAGCTACTTTATAGAGAATCGCAATACTTTCTAGCTATATATTACATATAAAAAAAGGGGGGGGGATAAGTAAGAGAAAGTAAAAATTTAAGGAGACTATGAAGTAAATCATCCCTTTAAAAAAGTCTAGGAAAAAGGTTGGAAACTCCTGAATTAAATTATATTTCTTTTTGATGTAAAAGTTGTAGGTATATATTTTACTTTCTCTTCCCATATATATGAAATATATTGAGAGAAAAAAATTTGATGACGAGATTTTGATGGATATACATGTTTTGAGGTCCCCTGAGTCCAAAAAAGTGGGTCCCGCAAATTGGTCTGTCTGTCTGTGAACAAAATATCTCAGAAATGAAAAGAGCTAGGAGGTTGAAATTTTATATTTGAGTTAGGCACTCCCCAAGGGGTGAAAATAACCTTTTGACCAAAATCGCTCAAAAAGTACTAGTACTTTACTGATATACTTTGTTAGTTTTTTCGATGTTCTCAAAATTTGCTATGATTTTGATTAAAATTCATAAATCAACTATTTTTTAGATGTTCTATAAAAAGTATACCAGTGAAATTTTTCGGTGACATTGTTTCTTAATAAACGATGTGTAGAGGCAGAGGCAGTAAAAAAATAATTCTCTGAATCCTTTAGTAATTAGCCGAAAGATTTCGGTGCATTTATTATGCTACATTTTTAGTCCATTAATTAGTGTATATGTTGCTCAGAGTTGGTCTATGTTATAGAATATACGTCGATTTAATACTACAGTATTATACATGTATTTAATAAAGTTTTAGGCTATTATGAAATTTAATAGTATTTCAGGTGAGTCAAATATATATAATATATATAATGACTATTATTATTACTCAAATTTCATAATAGCCTAAAACTTGATTATATATATGTATAATATAATAGTTTACTATTATTTTATATTTACTATTGGACCGACTCTGAGGAACATATACTCTAATTAATGGACTGAAGATAAAGAATAATAAATGCACTAAAATGTTTCTGGCTAATTAGTAAAACATTCAGAACATTATTTCTTGGCTGTGTCTGTCTCTACCCAACCTTTATATTTCTTTTTGAATGATTCTTATAGGCCTATGAAATTCTTTCTTTATTACGATTTAAATTCAGTTAATTTCAAACGAGTGATGGACTTCATCTCTAATCAGATGAAGTGCACAATTGTCATAAAGAATTTTGTTTGCTTTTAATTAATCTCACTTGAGAGAGCAGTCTTGATTATAAATGAAGGAATTAAAAGGGTCGAAATGAAACACGAAGAATTGACACCTGACTGACGTCACTTATTTTTTTTTTTGTTTATCTTATTCATATTTAGTTAATTGAGTGGCCGACGGGCAGAAAGAAAGAGAAGATAGAATAAATTCTTAATGAGAGATCAATAAGAGATATTATAAAGCTTTTAAATATGAATTATTTTTATTTTCGAACTCAAAAAGCAAAATTTATTTCTAGAATTTTCTTTTTTAATAGTCTAATAATAAAAATAATTGTGCCGAATCCACCCAAGGGCGGTCCTAGCCTTACATTTTGGGGGGGGGGGGGGTCACTGTTTTTTTTTTATAGTATAAATAAATGGGCCTGGACCCCAATAAATATATATTAATCAAATATGAGTATCGTTTAAGTCTTAAATGGCCTAAGTTGCCGAAAAGATTGTGTGAATGGGAGAGTGAGTGGGAAAAAAGTGTGTGTTAAAAAAAAAGATTTGGGGGGGGGTCACGACCCCCTTGACCCCCCCCTGGGACCGCCCTTGAATCCACCTAGAGGAATTATTGAGTAAACTGATTTAAAATAGAGCTTGGATTTTATAAAATAACAAGATAAATTTATTCAAAAAATTTACTAATATATTATTTAAAATTAGTAAAGAGGAAAAATTTGAAATTACGTATTATTTAACAAATTTTATGTGTGTATTTTCTTTGATTGTGGACCAAACGTCTTCTAGTCCACGGAATAGAACCCAGGAACTCCAGGCTATCAGGAACATCGGTCTGTTTCCAGCCAAAATAGAATAAATATGGCCTACTTCTTCACAAAATGTTAAATAAGCTTCGACTTGTGAACCATGGTCGAATATTAATATCTGATTCAATAGATAGGCCTAGATATATTTTGGAAATTAATAAAGTATTATTTTTAGATAAAAACTCTGGTGTGACTGGTCGCACAGCACACAACTTTCACTTACCCTTCGGCAAGAGAAATTGTGCCAGATTTTTTGTGTCAAGATATATTTATTTATTAAGCTTTTGTGGTTTGAAATATTATTATTAGGAGAATTTTTAATTATAGACCACATTTTTGTAATTAAATATTTATTAAAAATATATAAATACTGTACAACGTTTCAACTGCTTATTCTACAGTTGAAACGTTGTACAGTATTTATATTTAATAAATATTTAATACAAAAATGTGGTCTATAATTAAAAATTCTCCTAATAATATAATTATTTGTCCTTAGCACGTAAGTTCCAAACTTGACCACCCGATTTATAGATGGCTCTGAACTACGAATGCTTCCACATCAGTAACGTGTACTTCAAACAATTTTCATGAAAAATTTCAGTCATATACTTTTTAAAGAGCATCAAAAAATAGTTGATTTAAGAATTTAATCAAAATCGTTGGAGCGAAGTTTGAGAAAATCGAAAAAAAAAAAACTGAAAAAGTACATCAGTAAAGTACTAGTACTTTATGGCCGATTTTGTTCAAAAGGTTATTTTTACCCCTTTGTGGGGTGTCTAACTCCAATAAAAAATTTCAACCTCCTAGCTCTTTTCTTTCTTGAGATACTTTGTTCACAGACAGACCAATTTGCGGGACCCACTTTTTTTAGACTCAGGGGACCTCAAAACATGTATGTCCATCAAAATCTCGACATCGAATTTTTGGCATGATCGCAAAACTTTCTTTTTATAAATTTCATATATAAGGTAAGAGAAAGTAAAAATATATAGGCCTATATAATTTAGATTTCATTTTGCAAGTTACGCGACATGGCTATTCACATCAACTGGATTTATTTAAATTTTTCCTAAATTTTTTTTATTTTTCTATTCATTGATTTATTTAAATCTATACGTGCTAAGAGATAATATATAATTTCTTCAGTAAATGGCTCATTTGAGCTTTTTTTTTGTGCGATTTATATCCGAAGCGCATGATTATCCAGTCACCTTGGCAATGATCTACGGGTTGGAAGCTACTCCACCTTGGGGGCCAAAACTATAGATTTCGTTTCACATTTGACTATTTGAAATGCAATTTATGACCAATCTTGCTCTCATCTCATTTTAATGCCTGGAGGTTTCTCCCTCTATCTTCTACAAAATAACTTTACCAGTATATAGAATACAATATAGGGGCCTATATTAGATATATAGTACACTTTTAACATAGATGTATTTGTTTATTTGAGATTTCATCAAGTTTAACATAGATAATGAATAACGAGGTTTTAGAACTTTTCAGTATACGAAATAAAGTAAAAGATACAATTTTTATCAAAAAATATTTATTTTAAAAGAAGTGTTTGGGCGTTCTGTGCAAAAGAAGTTTTGTTCGCCTTCGGGCTTGGTGTAGTTGGTAGCGTGTCTACCTTCCATACCGAACGTCGCGGGTTCGGACACTAGGCAGTGGAGAGAATTTTATGAAAATCACCTATAAAAAGTATAACTTACATAATGTAACATGAGTTATATCAATAATTGAAATTTGTTAAATATTAAATTTCCCTTCCAGGTACAAACACGACAATGAGGAAGACAAGCCCATTTGGTATCCAAATGGCTAAATAAAATCATCGGACTGCCTGGGATTCGAACCCTCGACCCTTGGTATACAAGGCAGGCGCGGTACCAACTACGCCAAGTCCGAGAGCATTGTTAATCTTCAAATAGAGGCAATGGAATTTTGTAAAACAATAATATCTGGATTTATTCTTAATCTAATTCTTTTATTTATTTTTTTAAATCTCTTATTTATCTTAACATGTAAATGCATTTAATTTTTTATTTTTTTCTGTTTCTATTTTAAACATTTTTTTAATATCACGCCCAAAATTAATTGATCCTTTTTTGTTTTAATTTTTTTTTTTTACCCAAAATGTTTCGGACGATTAATTTTTGATTTTCACTCGTATGTTAATCGGAGATAATCCCCCTTATGATGCTTGGGATACGCCCAACGACCGGTTCTCTCTTTCTCCCCCCTCTCTCTCTCTCACTCTCTTTGGACCACAATCTCCTATACCTCTTGAAGAATCTTCACAGACACAATGGGATGCATATACGATTCTAAATATTTTTTTTTTTCATTCAACGCCATTGACAGACGTTGTTGGCCACATCTGACTTTTCTTTTCTAAATTGGCGCTATTTGTCGATCGGCGATGGCCATTGCTTGTTCGATTCCTGTCTTGCGTGTCGCAAACGAGTCCATAAATTGCTGAGACTGGAGCCACAGGGTCATCTTGTGTGCATTGGATGTTGCACGCAGTCACCATTCATTGCTAACAAATTCACCAATAAAAAAAAATTTATTACGCCCCACTTGAATATATAGACCGCATCAGTGTGAAAAAATGCTGATCTCTCTTGTTTCTAACAATACCAATTGATGAACAAATAAAAACCTATCCACTTTAATCAAGATCAATTTGCTTTAGAATGAAATTTTATATCAGTAGTCTAATTCATTTTACTTTCTCTTAGCCTATATATGAAATATATAGGAGAGAAAGTATTGCGATCATGTCAAAAATTCGATGTCGAGATTTTGATGGATATACATGTTTTGAGGTCCCCTGAGTCCAAAAAAGTGGGTCCCGCAAATTGGTCTGTGTGTGTGTGTGTGTGTATGTATGTGTGTGTGTGTGTGTGTGTCTGTATGTGTGGACAGATTTTTAGCATGAAGGAATTGAGCTACCGGATTGAAATTTTATATTTAACTTAGGTACCTTCCCACACGCTCAAAATAAGCTTTTGAACAAAATCGGCCAAAAAGTACTAGTACTTTACTGATGTACTTTTTCAGTTTTTTTCGATTTTCTCAAAATTCCCTCCAAGGATTTTTTTTAAAATTCAAAAATCAATTATTTTTTAGATGCTCTTTAAAATGTATATTCTCATTTTGCCGTTGAAATCTTCTGAAGACCACTTTACTCTTGTTCTTCATAGGAAAGATAGAAATGGTTGCCATGGTAACGGAATTTAAATCTTTTTTCTTTTTATTAGATTAAAAATCAATTATTATTTAAATTCCCATTTTTTTAAAAATTTATTTGTGTCTTTAATTGTTTCAAAGAAAACATATATGTCTCTCTCTCACTTGCAAACATTATCTTCTCTCTCTACTCTTTTTAAATTCCCTTTCCACCTTATCTTCGCATAGGAACAATGTTAATTTCCTATAGGGATTTGTATGTTAATTTCGATTCAAAAGGGGGGTCCCCTTTAGAACTTTTTAGGCATTTAAAATTTTTTTTTCCAATTCTTATGAAATTTTGTATTTATTTACGATTCTATATTGTGTATAAAATGTCCAAATATGAGATTAAAATTTTGAAAAATAACCATAGTTTATTTGAAGCAGTCAACATTTAAAATGCAAGTTTGAAACTAAGGTGCTATCGGAAACTAAATATATCTCGACACAAAAAATCTGGTGTGACCAGCACAGTGCGCAACTTTCTCTTACCGAAGGGTAAGAGAAAGTTGTGTGCTGTGCGCCAGTCACACCAGATTTTCTTTATAGATAATGACAATTATAAATGAAGAAAAGGTTTTTTTTTTGTTTGGCGTTATAACATTCACAACTTTCTCTACCTTCGGTAATCGATATAAGTTGGTGTTCAAATAAAAAAAAGGGGGGGGGGGAAAAAAAATTTTTTTTTTAAAAAAATGTGCTTGTCACACAGATTTTTCGTGTCGACATATATTTAGTTTCCGCCGATATATTAGAATTAAAGAGGTAAAATTTATGTCTGGGAACATATTTATATTTTGTTACCATGGCAACCATTTCTCCTATCTTTTCTATGGAGTACAGGAGTAAAGTGGTCTTCAGAAGATTTCAATGATAAAATGAGAATATACAATTTAAAGAGCAACTAAAAAATAGTTGATATATGAATTTAAAAAAAAATCGTTGGAGCAAATGTTTGAGAAAATCGAAAAAAACTGAAAAAGTGCATCAGTAAAGTACTAGTACTTTTTGGTCGATTTTGTTCAAAAGCTTCGTGTCACGTCCCATGGGGGTGCCTAACTTAAATAGTAAAATTTCAACCTCTTAGCTCTTTTCGTTCTTGAGATATTTTGTTCAGAGACACACAGACACACAGACAGACAGACCATGTCGCGAAAACCACTTTTTTGGATTCAGGGGACCTCAAAACGTGTTTCCATCAAATCTCGACATCGAATTTTTGACATGAATCCAATACTTTTTCTACATTATATATATATATATTATCATATATACATAGGTAAGAGAAAGTAAAAAAATCTGGTGTGACTGGCGCACAGCCCAACTTTCTCTTACCTTCGGTAATCGAAAGTTGTGTACTGTGCTTGGCACACCAGATTTTTTGTGTCGACATGTATTTAGTTTCCGACAGAGGGTACATTCGATTTTAAAGATGTAAAATTTATAGGTATGGCAAAATGTTTATATTTTGTTACCATGGCAACCATTTCTCCTATCTTTTCTATGGAGTACAGGAGTAAAGTGGTCTTCAGAAGATTTCAATCACAAAATGAGAATATACATTTTATAGCGCAATCTAAAAAATAGTTGATTTTTGAATTTTAAAAAAAATCGTTGGAGCAAATTTAGAGAAAATCGAAAAAAACTGAAAAAGTGCATCAGTAAAGTACTAGTACTCTTTGGTCGATTTTGTTCAAAAGCTTCGTGTCACGTCCCAGTGGGGTGCATAACTTAAATATACAATTTCAACCTCCTAGCTCTTTTCGTTCTTGAGATATTTTGTTCACAGACACACAGACAGACAGACAGACAGACCATGTCGCGAAAACCACTTTTTTGGATTCAGGGGACCTCAAAACGTGTATATCCGTCAAAATCTCGACATCGAATTTTTGACATGAATCCAATACTTTCTCTCTCTATATATATTAACATATATATAGAGGTAAGAGAAAGTAAAAAAACTCAAATGGAGCGATTGTTAAAATCTGCTTTATTATTTTGTTATTTGGGGTAGCCAAGATAACAGTAGATGCAAAGACCGTTGTTTTCTTTAGTCTAACGAGGGAAAGAAAAATTGGTATATAAAGATCAGATGAAATGCCTTCTCTCATAACTCGTGATCTGCACAAACTTTTAAGCGTAGCCAAGCCCTTTTTAATTTTATTTCCTGGTGGAAGCAAATTGTATGATTATACATTACTTAGGTAATATTCGTTGGGGTATCAACAAAAATAAAATTCTAATTTCTATTCTTCTTCGTGCTCGAAAGCATCTCGAATAAATAAACGAGGTTACTGGTAGGAATTTCAAATAAAAATAAAATAAAAGGTCTAAAAATTAAATGTCCAAAATCTGAATTTTATGACAATTTCGTTAGTCCTGATGATAAGAGCGACGAACGTTCAAAATGTCAGCGAGAAAATATACCATCATCGGCAAATGTATTGAGATTAACGCACAGGATTTAGGCAACCAAAATGACACGCCTGTATTGGGCAGTCCTACGAATTTCATTCGAAAACGATATCGGTTTTTCTTGTGGATAATTTTAATTTTTGATATAACTTGAAAATAGAATATTTAAAAAAAAAATTTATGGAATTTTGTGAAAAAGGTTCACATTCAGGACTATTCTCTGAACAAAAATGTTAACTTTTGAAATCAACATCTGAAAACAGCGTTAATTCATTTTAACACTTCATTGCCTCAAATTGCTATTCTGTAATCAATAACCTTATCAATAGTAATAATGGCGTAGTCCTGATTATTGAAATTCCTTTTCAGAAAAAGAGGTAAAGCCGAAAGGTCAATAAATTTATGCCTCAGCACTAATCAATTTACTTTTTTTTTTTTCACTTTTTGTGAATAGTTATACCAATTTCATCGTGGTTTTTATTGTCCTCACCATACCTCTTTTCTGAAAAAGGAATAACCTTATCGTTAATAGTGTTAAAAATTAATGTTATGTCTAGGGGGTGCCTTTCATCTTTTAACGCCGTATTAATGCATGGTGTCTTTAACCAAAAAGTAAGGTTATGATTTTGACAGCTTTGAAATAAAAGCAACATGTTAACTTCGCTATTAAAACTTGGTATAAAGAATAGAATTTTTTTAATGCTGGTGTGTCAGATAAGCCTACAAGATTGAGAATAACAAATCAAGTTAGTATGGCGCATGCGCGATACTATCTGGTGTTATTACTTTTTAAAAATCAAATTAATATGTTAAATATTAACGTCTGTTTTTAGATAATAGACGCGATTGTCTGTTTTGACAAGGTTCTGCCCAATACAGGCGTATGCCATTTGGGATGCCTAGATTCTGTACGTTAGTCTCAATATATATGCCGAAGATGGTACATTTTTTTATTGGTTTAGTTTCTCTACGGGACAGACTTTTGAGAATTTTTTCTTTATATAAAAATTTAGAATAGCGTTTAGTTTCAAGAGTCTAGTAAAGATTTCGAAAACAATAAATTAAAAGCATACAAATTTCTCTTTCCACCTTGATTTGATCAAAGAATTTTTTTTTCAATTTGAAATCGGTATTAATAAACAAATAATTAGTGTGTGAGCCCCCAACGCTTAGACTGACAGCATCCCAACCCTTCTCTTTCATTTTAAGATGACTCGAGAACATTCCTCGCCTCCTGAAGAAGTTCTTCAATAAAAAATAATTACTTCATCCATCTATCTATGGGTCAAGTCACTCTTTTTTTATTCCCCTTGAAGGCGAATTTTTTTAAAATGATCATTTATCTTGCAAGCGTTAAAATTAAGACTTATCAACAAACATTCTAGGAATCCGGTAGCCATGGGCAGTAAAAGCGTCAACCTGAGAACGTTTATCCTCAATTTGTTAAAATAATATGACACCATATGTGTTATTAGGAAATTTAATGCGCTTGCATCGTACAATTATAAACTATTAAAATATCTACGGACAGGAAGAACCAGAAGTTACTAGATATATATCAAGACAAGATTAATTTAAAATACTATTTAGGTCTTTTTAATGAATGTAGATCAGAAAGAAGGTAATTAATTAAGAGGCCAATGTCTTGGTAAAAACATAGATTAGGTTTTTTTTTTTTTTTTTTTTTTTTTTTGAAAAAACACTCACACTTTTTCTCATTCACACTCACACACACATTCACA
Source organism: Euborellia annulipes (assembly GCA_023213315.1). Taxonomy (NCBI): domain Eukaryota; kingdom Metazoa; phylum Arthropoda; class Insecta; order Dermaptera; family Anisolabididae; genus Euborellia; species Euborellia annulipes. The sequence continues at coordinate 21,679 of JAKCPI010007775.1, forward strand.
GTCTTTTCGGCACTTCAGGCCATATAAGACTTTGACGATAACGGTTGATTAATTAATTTATATACATGTATTTGGGGTCCAGGCATTCTTAAATTTGGTCATTTGGCCATTTGGTATACAAGGCCAGCAGGCTAACCTCTACACCAAGCCCGAGGGCGGTAGATAAGGTTAAACTAGTCAAAAATACTGAGTATACCCTAGTATTTAAAGTTTTTTTTTTTTTAATATTGATTTCTTTTATTAAATAATTGATGCCTTCGGGGCTTGGTGTAGAGGTTAGCGTGCTAACCTCGTATACCAAACGTCGCGGGTTCGGACCCCAGGCAGTCCGATGATTTTATTTAAGCCATTTGGATACCAAATGGATTAAATAAAAATGCCTGGACTCCAATAAATATATTTATATAATAACGGTTATCGTCTAAGGTCTTATATGGCGTAAGTTGCCGGGAAGATTGAGTGAATGTGTGTGTGAGTGTGAGTGTGAATGAGAAAAAAGTGTGAGTGTTTAAAAAAAAAAAAAATTGATTTTTCGATTATTTGAACTCATTGGAAGATTTAACACTGTAGTGAACTGAGGGGTATTAAAATGATAAAATGAGTTTCATTTCAGTCATTTGGGTTGCCTATCTGTCAGGAACGAGCAACTATTTTCTATATTTTTAAAGGGGCCACAGGTCACCCGGGCCAAGAACAATATTTTACGGCAATGTATGGCCGGTAATATTGCCAGGAGTATGTTAGTATGGATCGGCAATAATGTCAAGTGTTGCGAAAGTTAGGATTGGTGACCTCAAGCAATCAGCGCGTGGAACGTCCCCCGCTAGTTACCGATACTATGTATTTAATAAATCCAAAAACCTGAATGGCCTCAAATAGCTGAAATGGTTTTAAAAAAAAGTCTAGGAGAAACAGAATTTTTTTTTAAGACGAGTGATAGTAAGTAACGCAACACGTTTGTTATGAAAGAAAAAAATATTGATCCCCCCTAGAGCCCCCTAATAGTTCGATGTTTACCAAAAGCTTTTAGCCTTTACCTCTAGTTTTGTGAGCAAAATTTCAAAACAATTGAATTTATAGTTTTTGAGTTTTTGTTGACGAAAAAAATTACCACGGACATCTATACAGACACAGACATCATTCCAAAAACTACTTAAATGGATTCAGGGACCTCAAAACGCATTTTGGCAGCTTCCAGGGGCGCCGGAACGAATTTGAATCAGGGGGCAAAAAATTAAAATTATTTAATATGTTCAAATAGTATAAAACAAAAACAAATCTACTATAAAACTAAAAATTTTTAAATAAAATCACAATTTTAATAAATTAAAATTTTAAAAAATTTGCTAGTGATTTTATCAAAAATTTTTGGAAAAAATTTGGAAAAAAATGAATTTCTTACTCTTTTAATTTTTGTTAATTTAGAAGATTTTATTTTTCAAAAGTAAAAATATATCATTTTTAAAAATAAATGAAATAAAAGAAGAAATTTTGCCCCCCTCTGCCCCCCCCCCTATAGGATGCCAGGGGGGGGCAATGTACCCTTGCCCCCCCCAGTTCCGGCGCCTATGGCAGCTTCAGTTCAATTTCGCTTTTTTTTTCGTGATTACATTAATTTTACCTACTCAACCTATGGTTGGTGGGCAAAGTTAAAAACAATTATTGTGTCATTGACACCGCAATAGTATTTAGTTGTACAAGAAATAAGAATTTTATGAACATGGTAAGCCCGGCGCCAGGTAAGTATAAGAAATAAGAATATAGCACATTTTTTCAAATTTTACCTTTTAACGAATTTCGAAGTTTTTTTCCAAAGTTATTTTCTTGCACCTCAATAACCTTACATTGCAAATAATTAACGAGAGGTCCTAATAGTGTCTTGCGCCTCTCAACCTTTACTCTATCTATAAAATTTATTACTAAACACATGTTCACAAGTTTTAACACTTTTTTTTTTATTATAGGAGAGGGGAAAAGGGATGTGTGGGTGAATGTGAGAGTTCTTGGGGGGTCCTCCCGGACGACGTGTGCCTCTCTTTTTACGAGTATCAGGTGATCGGAAATTGAAAAAAAAAATTCTGTGAATATATTTATTGCCAAAAACATATTCAATAAAATAGAAACGAGTGACGATGAATATTAATAAACTCACAATAAAAAGTGGGAGAATTATTTTTTTTTAATTAGCTATAAGGAATTTAAAATTTGATTACATGATTCTTATTTCTACTTTAGTAGGGGATTTTCTATTCTATAATGAAAAATCCATTTTTTGGAGATGTCTAACAAGTTTCACACATTAATTTGTTTTTATTCAAAATTAAAAGTATTAATTATGGTATTATGTTATAATTAATTATTATTAGTGATGACGATAATCAACGAAGTTTTATATATAAATTATAAAGCAGCAGCTTCTTTATCTCAGGAGCCCATATCTTGTGGGTACGTGGATGGCGACCACGAGATACCCGAGCTGGGACTGGCAGTTTTTCTGTTCTTTGCATGTCAGCTTTTCCCAAGTTTATAAATTTTGAAGTTATGGGAAAAATTAAAATAATAATGAATTTTTTAAAATTATTTAATCTCTCGGCTATCGATTTCGGCACGATGTACCATCATCAAGTCGGCTAAAAATGTGAAAAATAATTACAATTGTATGTTTATAATTGATATATGACAATGTTAATGTATAGGGTTTTATGTATATATAAGTTTACAAGATTATCTACAAAATTTGGTTTGAATTTACAAGAATTTTTATATATAATAATTCTTGTAAATTCAAACCAAATTTTGTGGATAAGCTTGTAAACGTATGTATACATAAAACCATAAAACCCTATACATTAACATTGTCGTATATCAATTATAAACATACAATTGTAATTATCTTTCACATTCTTATCCGACCTGATGATGGTACTGTACATCGTGCCGAAATCGATAGTCGAAAGAAGATTCGTTATTATTTTAATTAATCTCATAGCTTCAAACAAAATAACGAAAAAATGGAGAACTTCATCAAGAATATTTATAAATTTTATATCTTGAATTTTAATATATCGGCGGAAACTAAATATATGTCGACACAAAAAATCTGGTGTGTCAAGCACAGAACACAACTTTCGATTACTGAAGGTTACGAATAAGAAGCTGCTGCATTTTGATTTTATTAATTATATATAGTAATGATTATCTTTGAACATCATTAAAAGTGTAGCGATAAGCCTCTCTTCTTTGTTGCCTATTGTTCCATTGTTGAGGACGAAATAACCAAGGAGTGAAGAGAGAAGACAGATAGAGACTAAAAAAGTTTGTGATCGAGATGAAAGCTCTCCTTTTAATTGTTGAACATATATTTTAGCACAGGGCAAGGCATTCAAAATTTCTTTTTTTTTCTTTTCGCCTTGATAAAAGTGAATAAATCCACTCTATCACCGTCTTCATTTAAATACTAGATAACTTTGAAAACTAGCTAAATGTTTTTGTTAGCATCTATTTCATTTATTAGACATGTAGATTTATGTCTAATTTCTATTTTGTACTTCCGAAATGTTAACATGTTATTTTAACAAATAAATTATTTAATCACTTAGAAATGAAGAAACATAATATTAAACGATAGAATATATGATTGGCTTGGATGAATTAAGTTTATTTTATTTTAATTTTATATTCAAGAAAAGATTAAAATCCTGAAAATAATTAATAGATGTTTTTTTTTTCTCTCCCATTAAATTTAGTTTATTAGTGGATTTTTGCCTAGCAATTGGAATATAATTTATAGCTCATTGAATGCACGAGGCGCTCGTCAGAAGAGGAATGAAGGAGGTTTTACTGTTAGTGAGGTAGCAGCCAATGAGGTGCGAAAGGTCAAGATCCTCCATGAGGTTGAAATGATGTTGGGGCGTTATTATTGAATAAGAGAATAAAAACGATAAACCGTCTCTATTCCTTATAATAGAGATAAGGCCCTTTTTGTTACGTTTACAAAGAACAGTGATTTGCTTCCGTAAATAATAAAATAATTGGCTATCTAATCATTTAAATAAACATGGATGGTCATTGCCAAATCTTTGTCATGTCGAAAGACAAAAAAATTTTAGTTTCAAATAGATGTTAATAATAAAAAAGAATACAATTTATTTTATGGAAAGCTTTAGATATTGTTAGAAATTGTTAAAATTTTCAAGGGATATTCATTCAAAGTTGTATGTGAAGTCTGTTACACAAACTGTTTGTGAATTTGCCATTCGGATATATAAAAAAGTTCATTTACTAAAAATGAACTTCTAATCTCTAGAATCCCGGACTACGGGGCCACCAGAGGGCGTGCTTCATTCGTGATTCTTTCGTTCTCCTTTTTGGGATTCGTTCTTATTATTTTATTTTTAAATCGCCATTTTTTCATACAATCTCCCTCCTCCCGGCCTCCCTCAGAGAAGGTTCATGGCGAGGAAAGGCCTGTTTAAGGTAAGAATCTTTTTTTTTTTTAAACAACTTGCAGGGGTCCCGACCTAAATGTTTCGGTCCAAATGCAGTTCGGTTTCCTTAGATTAAAAGCCCTTCGGGCTCGCAAATTTATTTTTTAAGGGCTACCGAATAGCTTCGAACTGAATGGTTTTTGACCGAAGAAAACCGAACCGAAACGACACTAGTGACAAAACTAATAGGGCGCCACGACAGAAAATTAATATTTTTTTTACAGTGAATTTTTCATCCGCACTTTCTTTCTTATATTATGATTGTAAAAATATAAAATAAAGGTCAAATGAAATTTTGTATTAGAAAATATAAAATTAAATAATTTCGAAAAATTATATTAATGTATCCCCTTTCAGAAAATTTTGATTATGTCTTTGATCATTTCGATTTTATTTGAAACACGAAGGTAAGAAATAGGACAAAAGGAAAAGTTTAAGAACTCTTATAAAATTACGAAAAAAGATATAAATAAATATCATAACTAATATTTGCTTTATTAGATATAACTTTAGAATAAAATATAACGCCCATTCGAATTTTATTATTTCGGTATATAATAAAATAAAATTTAAAAAATGTTAGTGATATATATATTGATAATAAAAGTCTTTTGATTTAGATGCCCTCAATGTCGACTGACTGATGACCCTGATCTCGAACACAAGCGCGTTGAAAGTGGATCTTGTTTGTTTGTTTGTCTGTTTGTTCTGCCAATTCGAATCGAAAACGAAGAACAAGGGACATAAATCCTCCAGGCCGAAAATGGTCGGCGGAGGCTCCCCTTCCTTATTCTCTTTAACACTTGATAACGTTTCGAAAAGTGGAATGGCCGGCCACCTGCAGTATTATGATTGTGAATATTATTTTTATTTGTTTACGTGGTTAGAAATTAAAATTTTCATTTCCGTCTTTTTTTTTAAATACCTATTAAATTATTACTCAAATTGATCGGGAATGCAAAATGGATTTTGTTTGTTTGGAAGGGACTCACATAATCAAGAAGTTTCACTTTTTCTCTCTGAAATAATTTTTACGCCTCCTACCCTTTTTGTACTTGGAACATTATGAAAATCGCTGGCCTAGATGAATCATGAATCAAAAAATCTCTGCAAATTGGTCATTTGAGTTGCCTATCCTCTGGGATCCTCTAATTATAGAGGAATAAAATAAAAAAGATGCTATGGGAAACGATATCGCGACCCAAAAAATCTGGTGTGCTGTGCGCCAGTCACACCAGATTTTTTGGGTCGAGGTGTATTTAGTTTCCAATAGCACCTTAGTTTCAAACTTGAACACTTGCATTTCATAAGTAAAAAGAAAAAAAGTTAACATAGATGGCGTTCAGCTAACAAAGTTTCGATTAAAAATAAAGTTTAGGCTACTTCAAATGTTTTAGGAAATAACTTATTAATATACTTTTTAAAAAGGATCTAAAAAATAGTTGATATATGAATTTAAATCAAAATTGTTCCAGTGACTTTTTAGAAATTCGAAATATAGTGAAAAAGTAGGGCTACATTAGTAAAGTGTACATCAAAATTTTACAATATAGACCTACTTTTTAAAGAGCATCTAAAAAATAGTTGATTTATGAATTTTATTCAAAATCGTTAGACTAATTGTTAGTAGATGGCCGTAAGGATGATCAATTATATTATAAGGATGTCGGCCAAAAAAATGAATACTTTTGCGTATTATCCGTTTATTTGTAGATATTTCGATTCTAATGGTATAGAATCATCCTCAGTATAATCAACAGATGTTTTGCAAATCGTTAACTCTTCCCATCCAATATGACAAAACAGCTGCGCATTCCATGAATGCAATTTTCATAATGAAAATTTATGAAAATGAAAATTTTTTTTAATGAAAATTGCATTCATTCTTGCATTCTTTTATGAATTTATGAAAATGAAAATTTTCTTTTATGAAAATTGCATTCATGGAATGCGCAGCTGTTTTGTCATATTGGATGGGAAGAGTTAACGATTTGCAAAACATCTGTTGATTGTACTGAGGATGATTCTATACCATTAGAATCGAAATATCTACAAATAAACGGATAATACGCAAAAGTATTCATTTTTTTGGCCGACGTCCTTATAATATAATTGATCGTTAGACTAAATTTTGAGAAATTCGAAAAAAAAAACTGAAAAGGTACTTAAGTAAAGAACTAGTAATTTTTTTGCCCTAATTTGTTCAAAAGCTTATTTTAAGTGTCGGAAAGGTCCCTAACTTAAATATAAAAATTTCAATCTCGTACCTCATTTCCTTCACCTCTCAAATCATCATACACAGACAGACAGATCAATATGCGGGACCCACTTTTTTGGAATCAGGAAACCTCAAAACATGTGTATCCATCAAAATCTCGACATCGGATTTTTGACATGATTGCAATATTTCTCACTATTATTACATATATAGGTAAGAGAAAGTAAAAATTGCTGATAAATGTCAACGACCAAAAGTGGATTGTGTTTGTTTGTGTGACTTAAGGGTTGAAAGAATTGAATTAAACATAAATCATGTTTAAATAAATTAAATGAGGTAACTAAAAAAAAATAAACAATTATAGTATGCAACCATCGAAACCTTCCAGATTTATTATCATCATAGCTGAATATTTCTTCGTTTATCTGCCGATTCAACGGTCTTATCGCTTTAAAGGCTTTAAATACAGAATCGAAAGATGTTATCTTGAATCTCTCTTGAAAGTTATCGTGTGACAAACGGGCATTCGAACAGATAGACGATTTTTTTTTAAACATGTTAACATGTTGAAGTTTTGTACAGTGTATTTTTTAAGGTGAGAATTTTTAGATGTTCGCTAATGAAATATCGAGTTGATAAGGAAAATAGATTATTATTTTATTATAAATAAAATAAAATTTGTATTCTCTGTTTTTACATAGAAAATTTGTCATAGACTGTTTTATTTGAAATTACAGATTAGACAAGATAATAGGAGAAATATTTGAATTTTTTTCTAAATTACTTTTAAGATATAGCCTATATACTATTATTATTATTATCTTTATTAACTTCGCCCTTCCCTTTTTAGGGTTTGGAGATTTTTACATTTAAAACGTACAAAAATTTAAAAAATTTAAAAATTTAAAAATACAAATCTTATGTACATGAAATTAAAAAAAAAAAAAGTTTATTCGGAATGGTTCTCTTCGGACACATTTAGCCAGGTAGTCTCTTCATCTTCTCCCATGTCTCCCAAACCTTTACTAAGTCTTCTTTGACCTCTCCCAGCAGCTGCTGTTGCCAACCCTCTCTTCTCACCACTATTGTCTTCAATTCTTCTACCTTCTTTCTTGAAGTATGGTCCAGGTTCTTTTTTACTTCCTCGCACTCGAAGACATGGTCCAACGACATGGCCTCCCGTTGGCGAATGCCACATTCCTTATGATATCTTCTTTGATGAGGTATTCTTCTCGTCCCACTTCTTTCTTTATTTCCTCATCAGTTCTTATGAATATTTTGGCAATCTCAAGGTATACACCATTGAGAAGCAGATAGAGTCTCAATCATGGGCGTACCCAGGATCAAATCTAGGGGGGGGCATGTCAGATCATGGTCGTCCAGGGGGGGGGGGCAGATCATGGTCGTCCAGATTGGGACATAGCTATTTTTAATATAGAGGGGAAAAGCCTTCGAATTAAAGGCCTAAAAACCCTTGAGTCCTAACAAAAATAATCATTCGCCGCCGCTATCCACCAATTTTGTTTCGTTTCACCACTTTATAAACGTTTAATTTTTTTTTTTTTGCTTCTACGGGGGGGGGCAGCTGCCCCCCTGCCCCTCGCTGGGTACGCCCATGGTCTCAATGGTTTATACCTCTCATAAGAACTGATGATGGCTTTATGTAATTATAACCGAAACGTCTTTTGGATTAAGAATTTTATTTGATAGAGGCTCTCCTGTTGGGTGACATCCTCTCTTCCTGCCGATTATCATAATAAATTTCACTAGTGGGAAATTTTATGAAGAGTAAAAATGTTCATATTAATATTGTTTATTTCCAAGTGTCCAATATATTTTTTAGAACAAAGGAGAGGAAGAAAAGGTAATCAAAAAATGATTTTCCCTTAGAAATTGCGACTGTTGTATCAAAGTTTTTACTTTCTCTTATCTCTATATATGTTAATATATATAGAGGGAAAGTATTGGACTCATGTCAAAAATTCGATGTCAAGATTTTGATGGATATACACGTTTTGAGGTCCCCTGAATCCAAATCAACTTAATAAAAGAAAATGCATTTAGAAAAAAATTTTTATAGAAATAATTTTGATTATTTTTTTCTCTTTTATATAACACAAAAATTTAAACCATAAAGGGTCGTATTTTTTTCTTATAGAATTTTTATTCAAATGAATTCTTTTCTTTTTTTATTTTATTATGTTGGCACACTGCTGAGTGTGTTTACTTATACTTTATTTATATTAACCCCCTCGGAAGACATAAAGGATGAATACAACATATATAAATCATATCTCCCTTATTAGGAATATTTTATGTTATGTCTATAAAACATGAAAAGAAAGAAATCGTAATCAAGAGAAGAAGAAGAAGAAGAGGCTGACAGGTCAAATTCCTTCAGCGATATTTTCCGGAGTTTATAAATAAAAACATATCTTTTTTCTGCCCCGTTTTTATGGAAATAAGGTCTCATTCATTTAGTGACCTTAAAAGGAAAAGAAAGAATAAGGGTCGAGACAAGTGAGGATAAACAATTATAAAATATTCGTGATTCGCGATGTGTGAATAAAATGTCCGTTTAGTTGTCAGCAGAGTTGTAAAGTCGATTCTCATAGTCTCAGGAGAAATATAAATAAAAGTGATGAATATTAATATACAATCTTTTATTTTTTGTTTCTGCTTGAAATTGGCTGATGTGACATTTAGTTATTTGGCTAACAGGGAATAATTTAACAATCTTGAGAATCATTCTACTAAAATCGAATTAACTCTGTTTGTCGCTGTTTTAAGCTTAATAAGAAATTTAAATTACTAAATGAAGAAATACAAAAATTTAATAAATAATTTTTTGTATTTCGGCGTCGAAGGCCTTATTAATTTTTAATATTAATGAACTTTTGAAGTTTGATAGGAAAGTGGAAGATTGATGCATAAAGGGATTAGAAGAAATGACTGTCTTAAGTCAGGTAACTCATGGTTGCATCAATGTTGCAGCAATATTGTCAATATTGAGCAAGATATTGAGCAATATTGCAATATTCTGCAACATTGCTGCAATATTTTGTGCTGTGTGGGTATATGGGGGGGGGGGGGGGGGGGGCTTATAGTACAGCGGTTCCCAACCTTTTTTGATGTGAGGCCCAATTTTTCCGTAAAAAAAAACCCTGAAACCCAGTGTAGGCCTATATGTAAACCTATATACCTATATTTATATAATTTTTATTTTTCCTTAGACATCCGCGGCCCAGTTCCAATAAGCCCGCGGCCCACGGGTTGGGAACCCCTGTTATAGTACATTAAGAATTATATTTTAGAATATGTAAGGCATTAAATATTAATACAAGAATATTCTAAAATATAATTGTTAATGTACTCTAAGATATAATTGATAATGTCATGGGCGTAGCCAGACATCTTGTTAGGGGGGGGGCAACTCCTCGTTAGGCCGAGAGGGGGGTTGCAATTAATATATACATAGATTATTAATTATTTATGTAAATAAAAAAAAAATTAAATTAATGTAGTGGATTGGGGCGTTAAAAAAAATTCCCAATGGGAAAAATATATATTTGTTTGTTTGTTTTTTTTATTTTTAGGACAAGCCGGGGGGGGGGGCAACGGCCCCCTGCCTCCCCCCTGGCTACGCCCATGGATAATGTTTTTCCAAAATTAATTTCTTCACTTCTTGTTATATATAGAACTATTGTATATATACAATAGTTCTGAGGATGATCCCAACCGGGATCGAAATGTCAACACGATGAGGAATTAATAAACAACGAAATAATCACTAGCTGCTGTCTCTTCTTTTCCTGTTTACTTATCCTAATTGAACTACCAGCAATATTTAAGCCCTACGTATCTAAATATTATTATTTAATAACTTACTAAATAAGTAAGATGGGACAACTCGCCCGTTATGATACATAAATATGCATGTATTTTACCCATATAACCCACTCCGGGACATTAACAATATTAAAGGACTGAAGATGGGGCAAAAAAATTATCCCGATTGTTGAATTGTAAAAATCGGAGGCTTTTAATTTTTGGCTGCTCATTTTCCTGTTGCAATAATATTTTTATTTTTTTAATTTTAATTTTTATTCGTCTGTATTTATTCTCATCCCTGGTGAATATGCTTAGCTGATGACTTAGTAACTAGATTTATTAATCTTTTTGACTGTGCTTGATCTTTAACTTCTCTTTCGTCAGCCTAGGTTTCCCCTCCAACTCTCTTTCTCTCATATTCGACAATTCTCAATCCAATAACATTAACAAAAAAATTTTTTTAAGAAAGTGAGGCGTATTTTGTTGAATTGAGAAAGAGGAGAAGTGAAAGCGAAGACGAGATAGATCTTCAATACATTAATTTACACTTTTGTTGTTATCTTACATCAAACATTAAAATATTAACCATTTCATTTAACTTTTTTTTTTTTTTTTTTAAGAAGATTAATTTGAATGTTCACTTATTGGAAAAGAAAATTTATGTCAATCCATCTTAACTCGTTTTTTTTTTTTTTTTTTTAATTTTTGATCATTTAAAGTTGTAATCTATTTTTAAATATCATTAATCATTGTTAATAAATAAATTCCATTTCTTGTTGATGGGTTAAAGATAAAGCAGAGAATGTTTGAGCCGAATTCAACGTTATGATCCCAAATATTTCTAATAATTGACCATGGTTCGAAAATTTGTGAGTTTTCTTTTTAGTCGATCGATTTCTGTTTTCTATTTTATTAAATTGATCTTGAACTTGGTATCTTTTTGGAAAATTTGAAATTTCTGATCTTTTTCAATGTTGTTTTGATATAAATTAAGATTAGTGGGATCAGTAAAAGTCAATTTTTAGGCTATAAAAGTCAATCCCGCAAAATGGTCTGTCTGTCTGTCAGTTTTCAAAATAAAAAAGAAGAAAATGAGCCTAGAGTTAAAATTTTATTTTTAAGTTCGGTACCCTCCGAAGATGAGAAAATAAGCTTATAAAACAATAAAAAAAAATCTGCTATGATAAGCACAGAAAATAACTTTCAATTACCGAAGGTAAGAAAAAGTTGTGGGCTGTACGACCAGTCACACCAGATTTTTTTTTGTTCTCTATGGTGAGTTAGTTATTATGTAGGTAAAGAGCTTTTTGTTTAGGGTGGATATTTTAGAATGAAGGTAGGCCTACTAACTTCTTTTTTTTTTTTTTTTTCAAAAACATTCACACTTTTTTCTCATTCACACTCACACTCACACACACATTCATACAGTCTTTTCGGCAACTCAGGCCATATAAGACTTTTTACGATATCCGTTATTAATAATTATACATATATGGGGTCCAGGCATTCTTATTTAAGCCATTTGGTATCCAATTGGCTTAAATAAAATCATCGGACTGCCTGGGGTCCGAACCCGCGACGTTTGGTATATGAGGTTAGCACGCTAACCTCTACGCCATGCCCCGAGGGCTACTAACTTCTTTAAAAATATAATGTACACTACAATTGTTTTAGAAAAAAATTATTTATTTTTTTAATTTACCCTCGGCTACTGCGGCCAGTTAGGGATTATATGTATAGAAATACCAAGGGCTACCGGAGGATGTTCAACACGCTGATCTCTCGAGGTCACCAACCCGAAGTTTCGCCGTGCTTGGTTTAAAAAGTTAAAAAGATTCACAGTATTTTGTTCAATGCAATTATAAAGTAGATACAAATCTAATTTTTCTGATTTCGAGTAGGTCGTCTGTTATCCAGTAAATATTCCATAGTTATAGGAAAGTCTCAAGGCATTGTAGGCGTCTATTTTTTTTTTTTTTTTTTTTTTTTAATTCTGATTTGCTACTCTTTATTTTCTTGAAACTAATAACTACTCTTTGTAATGAATAATCAGGATAAAAAGAATAATTGCCAGGTTTAGATTAGGTCAAATATAAACTGATTTTTTTTCTTTGAAATTAGAAGGATTGGCTCAATATGCCTATTAGGTACATGCGTGTGTATGTTATTAGTGGTTGGCGTTGTTTTCGGTTCTTTGCCAAACACACCTTAAATTTTAAGCAATATAAAACAGTTAAATACGATTAATCTGTCAAAAATGGTAAATGCATTTCGACGGGAAATGTTAATCATCCCCAAAGCTAATGTTAAACAAATGACATGTTTTGCCTTTAATGATGTTCAATTCACTTCGGGTGGGGCTCCCACTTATTGAGAAAGAAGAATAAAAAAAAAAAAAAACTTAGTTTATTATTAGGAGAGAGTGAATTGCTTAAATATATTTAAAAAATGAATTCAACTAACAAAACATACGACAATAGCATAAATTCATAGCTCTATTAAGTTTTATTGAAAGTCGACTGTAGCCGGGCTTCCTTGTGATTTATGGCCTTCTTTGTAATGGTCCATTGGCATCCAGAGACGGACGTTGGCCACAATCCGCGTGAAAAGATCACCAATTAGCATTTGAATCGTCCTCTTCTTCGACGCCATGTTCCCTTTCTCTTGTTACTTTAAAATCAGACTCAGGTGCTGTGTGACAACATACAACTTCTCGCATGTCCCAAATGGGAAAAATTTATGTTCCATCATTTCAACAAAAAAAAAAAAAAAATATAAAAATAAACTATTTAAAAAATGCTTCTATTCCCTTTTATCCATAAATCCTATATTTTTACTTTCTCTTACCTAGATACAGTATGTTAATATTTAGAAAGTATCGGTTTTATGTCAAAAATGCAATGTCGAGATTTATATGTAGATACACTTTTTGAGATCTACCGAGTCTAAATAAAGTGGATCCCGCAAAATGGTCTGTCTGTCTTTCTGTCTGTGAGGCTCGAATTTAAGCTTTTAAATAAAATCGGCCAAAAAGTACTAGGTTTAATACTTTACACATGTACTTTTTCAGTTTTTACTATTTTCTCAAAATTCGCTTCAAAGGTTTGATTAAAATAAAAATAAATAATAAATTATTTTTAAGATGCTCTTTAAAATCTATTTGCTCATTTTACCGCAAAATTGTTTGAAGCACATACTTTGCTCTTGTATGCACAGTGAAGGTCAATGTTAAGTCCCACCCTTGCGTTTTCTTCTTGTGATTATTTCATTGTTTTTATAAAAGAAAATGAAAATCTTTATTGGGAATTTTCTAGGTTTGAACCATGAAAGTTCCCATTAAAAAATATATAATATTTTTTTAAAAACAATGAAATAACCACAAGTAAAAAAGGCATGAGTGGGACTTAATATTGTCCCTCACTGTACAATCAGAGCCACAAGGGCCTGAAGTGCTCTAAAGTGAGTCAAACAAACCAAAAATATAGTAAAGAATTCATAAATATTTTTAATATAAATAAATCATCTTTTTTTAATGGAAGATCTACTTTTAAGACAACACTTCCGACGGCTAAGCATTTTAATTGCCTAAGTACAAGGCTCCACTCTCGAGCACATCATTCGCTGAGTGTACGTCATTGGAAAGATGAGAAATAGTTTATAAATTTGAATTCTAATGAACTGCTAATTATACTACTGTATATCGATACAAAAAAATTTGGTGTGAGAGAACTTCAATTACAGAAAGTAAAAGAAAGTTGTGAGCTGTGTCTCCAATCACCCCAGATTATTAATTATAAATAAGTGGCGTAAACTGCATTGCAATTAATTTGTCGAAAGATAAGTCAATAAATACAAATAAGGAGACTTAGATGATATGGAGACATCAATGACTGGATACACTAAAACAAGCATTCAAGAAATTTATGATTTTATTTAATGGAATTTTCTTAATTATATTAGATGGTTTTTGAGTTATAATATACTCAAAATTATCTTCTTATATTAAATACAACTTGTTTCTTAATCTAACAGAGGATTTTAGTTTCAATGTCGACCTGGCTTGAATAATAATCAACCCGACGAACGACGCACGAGCTCAAAACCCGCCTAAAGCAGAAATGTTTATGCCAAAATTCCATCAATCACTCACTGGCGCCTTAAATGCCTATTGTTCAGTTAAATTAAGTAATTAAGCGATGTAAAAGTAATTAGAGTTAAAGTTATGATATTTAATAACCTATTTTATCTGTGTGAAGACTTTAATGTCGTTTGGGAGACTAGAACGGCTTTAGCTTAGCTATATCTTCTTTTGGATTTCGAAAATGTAGTTTTGACAGACAGATGTTAACGCCCAAAAAGCGAGCTATTTGAAGAGTTTAATTAATAAAACTATCACATTGAATCAGGATGAGAGCCTGTTTGATTGCTCGGGCAAATCGCCTCTTGTTAAAAGTGTTATAAATGACCGATTATTATTATTATTTTTTTTTTCCTTGTTCAAGTTAATTCCTTTTGATGACGGATCAAAAGCAGCGGAGGATTATAAAAGGTGTAAAATTTAAATAAATCGCTGGTCATTTCCATTTGAAAATTAATCTGACCGATTATCGATTCGATCAAAAAGCGTTTTAGTTTTTTTTTTTTTATATATAATATGGCTATTATTATTATTTTTTGTTTAAAATATATCAATGTTCTTTCTTCGTATATTTCATAACTCTATTTGAATAGATAACAATCTAAAAAAAAGAACTCTATCAAATTTTGATGTATGAGATTTTTTTTTGTATCCTTGGAACCCAAGCGGTAGTTTGTAAATTTTAAAATATGTATCCCCAAATAGTAGTGTTTTTTAGTTTATCAAATTGCCAACAATTATTTATTTTCTTCTAAACAAAAAATTCATCAATATACAAAAATAAATGAGATAAAACAACCAAACTGGTCTGTTTAGCGGGCTGCAGAAATTATTTGATTGCTCGAAGGTTAGCGGCTCAAATACCTCCCTGTTGGATTTTTCAATAAATACTTTAGGATAAGGCCCCAAAGGGTCATTTATTAATTTCTAAGGTTAATAGCACTACAGGAAGACAAGCTAATTTAAATAAAGGAAGGGTTGGTTGCAGGAGTCGAAACTAGCAATCAAATTTTTTCTTTAAATATTTTATTGGGCCGACGTTTCGGTCTGGATAGAGGCCATCTTCAGGGCCCAATAAGTGTCAAAGAAATATAAATAATTTGCAAAAGGCAGCTAGCTATATGTAAATATGCTCATCAGGTGAGATATCTCAATCTTTCATTTTTCATTGAAAGATCTCTCACCTGATGAGCATATTTACATATAGCTAGCTGCCTTTTGCAAATTATTTATATTTCTTTGACACTTAATGGGCCCTGAAGATGGCCTCTATCCAGACCGAAACGTCGGCCCAATAAAATATTTAAAGAAAAAAAAATCTCGACATCGAATTTTTGACATGAATCGAATACTTTCTATATATTTCATATATAGGGTAAGAGAAAGTAAAAATTTGGTTGCCAGTCTCTTCTCCTGCATTCCTTCCTTGATACAGCTCAACAGCCAAAAACTACAATTCCAACTAGCTAATTTAAACGAAAAATCCATTTAGTCATTTGGATTGCCTACCTTCCTAAGTAATTCATAAACGAATTTATTTAGGATTTTAATTCGATTAAAGAAAAAAAAAAAAAAAAAAAAAAATTGAAATGGGTATCTTTCTTGTATAAATTAAAAAACCAAAAAAGAAAAAATGTACTCATAGTAATAATAATAATAATCCTTGTATACAGATTTAAATTTCATTTTATATTTGTAAATTAAAAATTCTTACAAATAAATTCACTTAATAATAAAAAATAAATTATAATTTTTTTTGTATTTTAATGAGTCATTCGTTAATTTTTTTTTTTTTTTTGCATCTTGAATTTAGTTTAATGACGTGCTACGCCCGTTAATTAACATTTATCTTTAAACCAGCTAGTTATGATAAGAAAGTGAATTAGTAGATATAAATAAATTATTTTCATAAAACCTTTAATAAAATTCAAAAAGAAAAAAACTTTCAATCTCGATATGGAGAGAATTTATTTTATGTCTCGAAATGAAGTGTTTTTTAGTAGCCACTTGCTACCGAAAGAGAGGGAAAGAGAAAGAGTTATATTAACTAAATCTTATGCAACGGTTAATATTTATGCTCCTATAAGAGATACATATCTGCAAGCAAATATTCATAAAAGAAATGATTGTTAGACAGACAGACAGCTTCTTAACCATTGATCATAAAAACGTTTAAATATATTGTGTTAATAATTAGAAACAAGGTGTCGGGAGTGGATTGCATTGCGATTAATTTGTCAAAGATAAGCCAATGAATGTAAATGATGTAGTGTGACTTGAATAATCGGAATTATGTGGAGTGGAGACTTTAACACTCGGGTGAGGTGGAGATTTGAATGCCCGTTAAAAAAAAATGTTCCGTGAAAATATTTATAGTTCTTTTAGAATTATATAAGAGATAAATGTCAAGGATTCATCTACTCGAATTCATCACCGCCAAAGATTTGACAATATACGATAATAATAATAAGTCAAAATCTTAGAATGAAAGCCTGACAGCCATCAACTTTCCCAATTCGATGATAATATACATATGTATACATAAATATATACTCTTCACAAGATTTTTTAAATAGAATCCGATAAAAATAATAATAATTGTTTTTGTAAAAATGGCTTATAATTTATTGGATGATCAAAGATAAAAAACATATATGTAAATTAATAAAAACCCTTCTACACTTTCACTTATTCTATCAAAACGTAAATTTATTTATATTTTCTTTTAAAATGTGTTAAGTGAAAATATTGTAAACAAGTTATTAAATTAATTTTATTTCAATAAATTGAGATAAAAGCGATTTACTATATAAATATGCTAATAGGTATATCTACAATATAATCAATTATTTTACTAAAATGAATTAAATTTATTATAAAAGTTAATGTAGCCATATCCTTTAAATCAAATTATAAAAAACAAAATCAAAGAAAATAGATAAAAGTCAATAGACAAAAATCATATTGTATCTTTTCGATGAATGGAGTGTAGACAGTGGCGTACCGAG
This sequence comes from Euborellia annulipes, assembly GCA_023213315.1. Classification (NCBI taxonomy): domain Eukaryota; kingdom Metazoa; phylum Arthropoda; class Insecta; order Dermaptera; family Anisolabididae; genus Euborellia; species Euborellia annulipes. Next base: position 39,361 of record JAKCPI010007775.1, read on the forward strand.
GGGGGGGGGGGGCGAGGGGAGCGGTCCGCCCCAGGCCCCGAGTCAGCATAGGCCCCCATATATTTATAAAAAAAAAATTTAATGAAAATTTCACTTTGAGAGGTCCCGGGGCCCGCAGGGCCCAAGAAAAAACAAAATTTAATGAAAATTTCTCTTTGAGAGGCCCCGGGGCTCTCAGGGCTCTAGTAAAAATGGGAAAATTTAGATAAAAAAAAAAAACAAAATTTAATGAAAATTTATCTTTAAGAAGCCCCGGGGCCCGCAGGGCTCTAGTAAAAACGGAAAAATTTAGATTAAAAAAAACAAAATTTAATGAAAATTTCTCTTTGAGAGGCCCCGGGGCACTCCCCTCTGAGGGGAGACGCCCTTCAACCCTTCAAAAACTACTTTGAATTTTTAAGTATATGGTATGGTATATGGTATATAGTGAAATAATTTTAAATTTGAAAAGGTAAAATAAAATCATCTGTACCAGATTTTATTTTACCTTTTTGGTTATTAAAATTATATCATTATATACCATTTAATATATCATATATTCAAGACTCGATCTCCCAGGAGGGGACTTTATTGTGACGCTTAATGTACCAATAATTGTTGAATTTAGGTAAAATTACCTTGAACCGGATAAAAATATGGGCCTAAAAATATTTATGTGAAGATGACAGAGCGGCAATTCTTGTCCTAATTTTATTGAACAACATTTTTATATTCAAGATCATTATATTATATAATAACAAGTATGTTTTAAAAAAATAAATGCATATTGTAATAATGATTTTTATATTCGAAAAGTCCAGCATAAAGATTAAATATATGAATAATAATTCATTTTCTTGAATATATATTTATAAATATAATAGAAAGATGTTGGACACCTGGCTCTGCCCTTTGACCCTTTCCGTGTCCGTCTGTCTGTCCAAATTGCTTGTTATCGTGTATTCCTCGGTTTGACACTCTTGTAACGGCCATAACTCAAACGTCCCATCCACTTTATTGCTATTTTCAAATTAATTAAATCTGGCTAGAGAGTATAAATAATACAAAGGCTGTAAATTTGTTGATATAGTTTATACATCTGCAGGGTGTGGCGAAAGAACACGGAGTTGGAGAAAATTCAAATTAAATCCCTTACGAAGAACAAACAATAAACCAGTGAGTGTTCTTTTATATTCTTTTTTTACACTATATTTTATTTATAAAAAAATAACTTGAAAAAGTTTTAATTAAATTTATTTTCTCTAGATTTAAAAGTAAATCAAATAGATTAGCCTAAAGTTGCTTGTTTTTTAAAATAAATAATGTAATCTTACATATAGTAATATAGTAATATATAGCCCATTTCTTCCATATTAATTATAAAATATTATTACATTCAATGAGGTAATCGAGAGTAGAAAAGGAAATTTTCTCCACATGCAGGTGATCATGTACCCCCTCCCCAAGTTTGTGAAAAAATAGATAATAAAAGAAAAACATTTTGTTTAATTATTTTAAGTCGATCTCCCTCTCCCCTCCCCCTCACCTCAGAAGTAACAAGAGTTAACTGATTTTCTATTATCAAATTTTCGTGTTTCCAAATTATTGGTATCACACTCCTTCCTGAGGTGTGGGAGGCCTATTCATTTACAAAATTCATATACAAAAATACTCACATTCTAGTATTAAAAAAATAATGAACAAAATTTGACCCAATTCTCAAAACGAAGAGAGAACGCATACGACTAACTCTTCAAACATTCAGCAGACCCTATTGTGCTGTGCCCAGTCGGTAACGGTGTATAATAGTCTAGTTTTTTTAAAAGTAAGTTTAAATGGCGATCCTATACCCCCTTAAGAGGTTTTTTTTTGAAACTCCAGAAATGGAAATTGGTCCCTTGCTTCTGGTGTTACCAGATTGAACTGCTTCCCAAATTAGGAGGAAGCATAGCGGTAATCATTGACAAGATGAGCGAATGGAATCGCCGCTGTTGTACCCCAAGTGAGTAGTGGTATAAGAAGGATGGGGTTCAATATGGTGCTAAGGAGCCCCTTAGAGGACAAAATAGAGGAGCGCCAGGAAAGACTGGATCTAGAAATTATTGAAAAGCGTAGGGCTCCGAATTCGAGAGAAGCGAACTACAGGGTAAAATAGCTTATAAAGGGTCATTATTATAAAACTACAAAATTTTTTGGAAAATAATTATTTTCTCCCCCTCCCCCTAAAAAATAAAAAAATTTGCTGGGCCAGGCACTTGGCTAGAAGCAGGCGCGTTAGACAGTGGGGAGGATTCATCGATCTAGCTGCTTTGGTTTTTAAGCAATATATATTCGTATTCACACACACACACCCAGACGTAGTTTCAAAAGAATATAAGAGAAAGTTTCGGGGAAGTCATTCACCATATATTAAAAATATATTTTAAAAGAAAAGAATTTTTATCAGGAAAATAATTCCTTTGAATATCTTGATGAATGACATTGATAAAATCTTTACATTATTTTTTATCTAAAATTTATTTTTTTTTTCGTTTTTAAATTTCTTTAAAAACAAAATTTCTAATTAATCAGATTTTTTTCTTCTTTTTAGATATTATTAATTGTTTTTGATTTTATTCAGGAGATAAAAACGGAATGAAAAGCAACTCAATTCAGGAAGTCTCGATTTGGGGGGTCTTAAATTTTGAAATTCCACAAAGTGATATCATTTTTTTTTCTCTTTCTCAATATATATATATATATATATATATAAAGAAAATATATATGTAATATATATATTAATTAGGAGAACTATCTATTTTTTTATAATCAGATTATTATTGTTCGATTATCTGTGTGATTGAGAAAGTAGAAAAAAATTTCGACATTTGAATTTATGTTTATGTTTCGGTTAGATCATCCGAGCTAGATAGTGATTGATAAATCATTGTGAATAAAAACTAGGCTCTATTTAAATGCATAAACATTTATTGTGTCCATTTCTTGTTTCATAAAACGATCCAATTAATATATGTAAGAAAAAAGAAAGAAAAATAAATGTGAACTTCTTTATGTTTTGGAGAAAAAAAAATTAAATGAAATAATTGAAATATTTTACAGAGTCAAGGGAGGATACAAGGAAGGAGAGGTAAAGGGGGTGATTACCCTCCCCCCACCCGAGATTTGAAAATATATATTTTTTTTTTTTGGGAATTAAATTTTATTATTAATAATTAAAAATTTGATTTGTATATATATATTCGGGTAAACAAGTACGGAATGCAACTTTACATTACCGAAAGTAAGAAAAAAATAGTGTGCTGTGCTGTGCTACCAGTCACACCAGTTTACCCCTCTCCCCCCCCAAAAAAAAAAAAAACTTTCCCGGATCCGTTCTTGCAAAGTTATCTATTATTACGGAAAAATTAAAATGACGGAAAATTTTTTGAAAATTATTTAAATACTGGTAAGATAGCGCGAGTATTTATTTATTTATTTATTTTTAAAATATTATAAATAATTGGGTGAGAAAGACTTTAAATTCAGTAAACCTACATATAAGTTAGTGTAATATTAGTACCATATCAACAATTCGCAAAAGTAGTCAAATAAAATTTACCAAATACAATCAGAGGTCACATATACTTGGATTATATTATTATTTTTAAGTCATCTTAGGCATTTTTTGAAATTTATATAAAGTTTCTATATTTTTTGGGCTTTCAAAACGGCGACATGTTACTTTTTAAAATTATTATTTAAAATCAAATTAAAAATATTTCAACGATAAATGGGCTTTTGTTTGAAATATTTGGTATCAAAATGGCCTGGGAAGTATAAATTTACTATTAAGGCAGATAATAAAAAAGAGCATTTAGTATTATAAAAAAATAAAAAGTCAATTTTGACTCACACTTTTATGCTGGGAAGTTGTTTTATTCTCCTGTTGGCTTGTAGAGCTCGAAGGGCAGAAAGTTGAAAAATTGATAAGTGAAGTGTTGATAATTGAAGTCGGCGAAGGATCATGAAGAAAATCTAAAAATATATATATATTAATAAAGAATTTATTCCTTTTTTTATTTATTTTTTTAATCACGTTCAATTTTCTTAAGCGTAATTTCACCCAGCCAGAGCCGGTGGTGGTCACAGAATTTTGTGAAGAAGAATAGGGTCCTATATTTCTGATGTAGGGGTTTAGGGGATTATGAAAATATTAATATTTGTTCTGACCAAAGGTGTGTCTGCAGGTTCCCTGGTCCCCTCCTTCTAGGACTGCTATTGCTCAGAGTCAATAGATTTATTCAATTCTATTTCCTCAAGAGAAAATAAAAAAAATAAAAATTCTCTCCACCCTCTCTCTTTAAAAATTCCCTGTTTTAAAATATTTTATTTATTTTTTCTATTTTTTGCATTTTTGATTGCGCACGGAACACTAGAAAGGCATCGTCCCAGCATCCCTATGCTGTTCAGATCACGACTAACAGAACTAGTTTATGTTATGTTCATTCTTCCTTTGTCCTCATGACCTCCCGTGATTGGAACAAGATCCCTGCGTCTATCTTCCCCAAAACCTGTAATCTTCAGACTTTCAAGTCTAACCTCAACAGGCATCTTTTCAGTTCCCGCAGTTGAGTTTCCCTTTTATGCTTCTCCTTTTGTTTTTATTTTCTTCCTGGCTGTATGTGACCACTGGTCATTATAGGTCTTCGGACCTTATGCACCCATTCCAAAAAAGAAAAAAAAAAACATAGTACTAGAAACAGAGAGTGACGTAGTAATAATTTGAATCTCTAAATATTTCTGGGGAATTAATTATAATCAAATATCTTCAATATCTGGGTAAAAATTTAGATTTTTGACAGCTTTATGGCATGATTTATAGCCACCTCCATACAGACCCTTTGGGCAGCCATAAATAGACCCTTTTGTTTTCCCAGACAGTACCCTCACTTGAACTCAAGATCCTTTCTTAAATTTTTTTTTTTTTTTAAGGTCTTTTTCGGCATCTAAGGCCATCCTTGCAATGCAACAAAAAATATCCTAAATTGACAAAATACTTGCCCGCTAAAGGGGGCAATTGCTCGACGAAGGTGAGCATGGGGGTCCAGGGGGCGCAGTCCCCTTGCTAGACGGAAAGCATGCCGAAGGTAGTTAAATAAAAAAGGATGTGGCGTGCCAAGTAATATTATATATTATATATATATATAAATGATAATAAGTGCAGGCTAGGCTTTTGGCAATGAGAAAATAACTTTTTTAGAGTGTTTGACGCCTTTTTTGCTTGCGAGAGCTGGTTATTATGTATAGATCTGCCTCTCAGACGTTTCGCTCCGAAATTTCAACAAGTAAGCCGCTGATGAAGAAGTGGTATTAAATGCCTTCGAAATTTTCGGAGAAAACACTCTAAAAAAGTTATTTTCTCATTGCCCAAAGCCTAGCCTGCACCTATTATCAGTTAAATAAAAAATTGTATTTAATTATGGCGCCTTGGAAAATATAAATTTTGTTTCTAATAAGAGAGCAATTAAGAAGTAAATGTCAGTTTAATTTTTCCAAGTCAATGATCAAATTCACTTTAATATCTCGTTTTTTTTTTTTTAAATTATTTTTCACTTTATGAAATGTACAGTAAATATAAAGATATATGGATATCAATTATATATTTTATTTGGCAATGACAAGTTATTATTTTGTTTGGGTTAAAACAAAAAATTTTTAAGTTTATACTAAAGTAGATTGGTTTGTTTATCAAATAATAAATTATTTCAAGATTAAATTGAAAAAGGCTTATATTGAATAATCAATATTATATTTTTGAAAAGGTATTTACCAACTTATTAGAAAATTATCTTTTTCAGAGACCAAAAGTGATAAAAGAAAATGTTTGAAAAGCATTAATAATAACATAATTTACTGATTGTTGGCTATATATTTATAAACTTTATAAATTGTATAATTTAATAATTGTACCTACCCAAAAATGTGTTTTCTTTCAAAAAAATAATCACAAGTTAAAAAATACTATCACTTTATCCTAATTTATTAATGAATAATATAAAACAAATAATAAAAATATAATTAATCACATTAAATCACTGCACTGCATTAAATGATGATGGCCACTGTGCCTTTGAGAAATAGAAGCTTCCAGAGTGTTCCAGAGTGACTGCTTTCAAAACGCACCTTCGTCTTCTTGATCTTTTGTATATTCTTTGGATTTATAAAAATTGAATAAACTAATTAAATTGTAAGATTTAAATTAAATTATCTTTTTATTAATTAAAAAAAAATCAAAAAAATATTGTTTGAAATTTTATGGTAAAATATTTTAGAAAAAATATTTTTATACATCGAGAATAATCATACTGCCAAAGAATATAACAATTAATTTTTAAATTAACAGCCATGTCATCATCTTAACCACTATTTTTATTCTCAAGAAACAAAAAATATTGTCTTCGAATATTTAAAAATTCTCTCAACATACCGTGAGTATTTTGGAATTGATCAATAAAAGGTATAAATTATTTTACAAATCAAATTAAATATACTCTCAGATGTACAATAGTTGCTAGTGCACAGCCACAACCTCAAATTAAATATATTCTAAAAAATTAGGTTTATCTGTTTCTAATCATACAATTGAAATATGAGCCATTTATTTAGAAAATGACAACATATTATTTAACAGATAAAATTATTCATGAGATAAATTTGATTTATTGTAATATGTATTAAACAAAACTAGAACTTTTCTTGATTGAAAATCGTGTATATATATATATTTCTTACTTGTTAATGATTTGTTTATTTTTTTCAGAGCTGTTCGCATTCTAAAATAATTATCCTGCTCGTGGGGGTGGAGGTGGAGGAGTACTGTTGATGGATGTTCGAGTCGTGAAGTTGAAATGATTAACACAAAGGCCATGGTCATTACCGTGTCAAGTCTTGGAGAGGGGTGCCTCTGGGGCATAGCCAAGCCCTCACCTCGCGAAGGCCGTCGTTTTTCGAGATTTTCAGGGCAGAAGAGCTTTATAAAAGGCACCACATCAGGTAATTAAGGAGAGCTGTCAAGGTAATCGCTAATGTCTGCTTTTCTCCCTGGATTTCTCTCTCAACCGTCTATTTAAGTCCATTAAAAATGAATATCACTAAACGATAGGCTGATTCCCACCCACTAATCTTTCCCTTCTCAGTAATTCCTGAATCAGTTTATGAGCCATCTGACCCCGGAGGCATGAGAGAAAATAGTTAATAATGATCCTGGTTTTAAAAGGAAAAAAGAATATTTGAAATGTTTTATTGTATTATATCATATTTAGTGAAATAATATTAAAAATCTGCCATTAACAAAAATATTTAATAAAATATTTTTTCCTTGATTCCCTCAAATAATGTATTCGTCTGTTGACTTTCTTAAAGTTATTTTCCCATTTGAAAAATGTATACATTTATGGTTTTCTACTCTAAAAATAAGTATTCTTCTTTGTCAAATTTAATCTCCTTGTCCACATTTTTATTTCTGTGTTTTTCGCGTTTTAATGATCTTGCAGTGGAGGGAATGGAATTATCTCTTGTCACCATTCAGCTTTCTTTCGATAGGTTCCTTACATTTTTGTTTGTATTAATTTATCTATTATATATATATATATATATATAGAATTACATTGGTTTCCCCTGTTATGGACAATTAATCATAAGAGCAAAAGCATAAATATATACAGCTTTTTCAACAGAAATTGGGGGGATGCAGGTGCGTCGACCTGTCAGCTAATAAAAGAAAAAATTAAATCTAGGGTCAACCAATCTTTAATCGAGCCATTGAACTATCTTCGTGATCATATGCATTAGAAAAAAGAAAATATTTCAAATGCAAATATCTTAAGAGGGTTCTGATTTTGATTGGTGTCAAACTATTCATTCTTTGTCAAAGGCTTTTGCAATCCTCGTTGAAAGCACAAGCAAATTTATGCTTAAAGGGAGTTTTGTGTCACTTGTCATTCTGAAGTTTTTTTTTTTTTTTCTTTTCAACATAATATTGTATAATAAAAAATATTTTATTATTTTCCTCTCTCTTTCTACCTTCTTTGATAGAGATTAAAAATTCCACCTCCCTTTGATGACTCATCTCCGTATCTTCATTAGCAGCGAAATTTAGCCCTAGTTAGTTTATTATTCTTCTCTCGACGACGGATAAACATTGTTTTTAATTAGGGAAATGAAAAGATACAATAATAGAATACACACCCAAAACTATAATTAATATTATTAGACATAAGAGATGAGAACAAATTATAAACTTAAAAAAATCTCGTGTGACTGGTCTGTGCGAGCACACCTTACCTTCGGTAATCGAAAGTTGTGTTCTGTGCTTATCACACCAGATTTTTTTGTGTCGACATATATTTAGTTCCCGACAGTACGGTACAGTGAGGGACAATATTAAGTCCAACTCATGCGTTTTCTACTTGTGATTATTTCATTGTTTTTATAAAAGATAATGAAAATCTTAATTGGAAATTTTCTAGGTTTGAAACATGAAAGTTTCCACTAAAAAGTATATATAATATTTATTTAAAAACAATGAAATAATCACATGTAGAAAACGCATGGGTGGGATTTAATATTGTCCCTCATATTTTATTTTATTAAATACCTGTAATACTAATATCAAGAATATATATAAAAAAATACTATGGTAACGTTTCGGCTATCTGAACTTAAACAAATTGCTTTATTCATTAATCTAGTAAGGGTTTTTTTTTGTTCAATGGATATATAATGTTTTTTTTTTTAAACAATGAAATAATCACAAGTAGAAAACGCATGGGTGGGACTTAATATTGTCCCTCACCGAACATTGTCAGATTTTGTTTAAAATCTTATTTTCACGCTCTAGGAAGGGGTGGCCTAACTTAAATATAAAATTTCAACCTCCTAGCTCGATTTCTTCGTGCTTAAAATTGAATACACACAGACACAAACACACACACAGGCAGACAGACCATGTCGCGAAAATCACTTTTACTTTCTCTTACCCTATATATTTTGGATTCAGAGGGCCCAAAAACGTCTATATTCATCAAAATTTCGACATCGAATTTTTGACATGAATCCAATACTTTCTCTCTCTATATATATTGGTTTTGGGGGCTCCCCGGTCTGGGGGGGGGGGGGGCTGGTGGGGGGGGGGGGGTGGTCTGTGCCCCCCCCTTTGGGGGGGGGGCCCCCCATGTAGACTATATTAAGCGCCCCATACACGCAGTAAGTACGCGAGCCCGGCTCGGCTCGCCTTCAAACGAGCCAAATCTGCATTTGTGTGAGCTCTCGCGAGCCGAGCCGAACCTAGCCGGGACAGATCCGTCTGAACCTACTGTCCGGCACGGCTCGGGAGCAGATTCGCACGTGAGTGGACTCTCACGGATCGGGCTCGTTCCTCAGATAAAGTATTTTATTTTATTTTTGGCTCGGCTCCTGAGAGTTCACACACATGTGGATTAGGCTCGTTTATAAGCGAGCCGAGCCGGGCTCGCGAGCCAGACTCGTACGCGTGTGTGGTGAAAAATTTCCTGGTCCGGCTCGTGTTTCAAAGTACTGCGTGTATGGGGCGCTTTAACATATACATATAGGCAAGAGAAAGTAAAAATGATTTAAAAACTAAAGAAAACACATGAATTTCCTGAAAAACATTAAAAATTTTATAAGAAAAATGTCATCATTTAAATTTAAATCTAAGGAAAAGGAGACATGATAAATCTGGGATTTTCGGAAATGATATTCAGAACCTTTTTTATTATTTTAACTAATTTCTATACTTTTTCTCTTATTTGTTGAAATTTTTCAATTAACTTTTTATAAATACTTATTCTATTTAAAAATTTTCTTACTTTAGAAACTACAACTTTCTTTTGTTGAATAAAATAAAATTTCTATATTTATTTTCAGTTCATTTTGTTTAGGATAATATATAGCCTTCCCTCTATTTATAAGCTCTTTTTTTTACCACATTTAAATAACAAATAGCTCCCATTTTTTATGTGCATTGTTCCAGGGACGTCCGGGAGAGAGATGAAATTCCATCCCGGGGTCAATTGGAGCGGCACGCGCCGGGCGTTCCTATCCTTGGGTAGCCTGTTAGTTTAAAGTCCCTCCTGATTAGAGATAATCAAACGGAGTCACGAAGAAGGGGAAGATAGAGCTCGAAACGCACTTGCTCATGTTTATTTATACAACCCCCTTAGGTTAAGTCCGACTCAAATAGAGATGACATGTTATTGGCGCATCCTGCTAAATCGGCGGCCAAGTGACCGCGGAAGTGAGAATTAAGCCCCCTCTGATTAAATAAATACTCCAAGATGAAGATTAATCTAGCGAGAAGGGAGAAAGAAACTTATTTGCAATTAGACGCATTTTACCGAATTTATTAAATGAGAAGGACGGACAGCCGCTCGCTTACGGAATTCTTTCTTACATCAATTATCGCCTCAATTGTAAAATTACACACTCTCCCTCTTTCTCTCCTCTCCTCTTTGTCATACTTGTTAACGAAATTGCTCGGAAAATGTAAGAAACATCATCTCATAATTATTATGTTATTAACATCCCTCCCCCCTATTTTACTTCATCATATCAAGCATGTAATATGTATTATTACACTATATAAAATAATTGTTTTATATATATATATATATATTTTTTTTTATAAAAAACACTTTTTTCTTATTCACATTCACACAATCTTTTCGGCAACTCAAGCCATATAAGGCTTTATATGATAACCGTTATTGGATATATATATTTGGAGTCCAGGCATTCTTATTTAAGCCATTTGGTATTTGGTGGTTTCCAAACTCTATGTTACCATGCCTCCCTTAAAAATATTTAATCATTTCACGCCTCCCCCCCCCCCCATATTTTATATAATAATAGAAACACAAAAATTTATCAATTCAAACCATTATTTACAATTTTTTTATAAAACTTTAGCAATCATTTAGAAAATTGCTCGCTCTGCCTATTATTCGCGCCTCCCCTTAGACTAGTCCGCGCCTCACAGTTTGGAAAACACTGCCCTACACCAAGCCCGAGGGCTAATATATATTTATTTATAGAGGAAGGAGAGGGGGAGCAAAAGCCCTTAAAGGAGCAGGTAGAGAAATGACAAAATATCGGTTTTTAATTTTGGTCTAACCCTGGTCGTACACGAGGACATTTTTTAAGCAATTTCTGGCGACATTTCTTGCTCCATAAAAATGGCTTGAAAAAATGGCCTGTATTTCTAGCTTGAAAAAACCTGTCATACACGAGGACATTTGTATTTTTGGGGCCAATTCTGCGCAGAAACGTGCGCAGTTTGAAAATTTAAACTGACAGCTGAATCAAAAACTTTTTTAGGTTAAAACTATAAGAGGCCCTTAATATATATAGAAATATATATTTATTAATAAAAATAATATATAGACATACCTCTTTTTGAAAAAAATAAGCTAAGAATTGTTTTTTAATATCTATACAAAGGATTTTTGGTTTCTTTAGATAAATAATAAATATTATATGCACAATGAAAATTTTATTTATTTAAAATTTTGTTAATCATAAAACTAAAATATAAAGAAATGAATGCATTCATATATTAATATTACACAAAATATAACTTGATTGTGATTTCCAAGCCTGATGGTTATGGTTTATAACCATCTGAACTGAATGTTCAGTCGAAAATAAACCTGCAACCAAAAACTACCGTGTTTTATTTTATTAACTATCAACATCTCAGTTCATCATAAAAAACATTTCCACAATTTAAATTTAAATCATAATTGTTTGTTCAAATTCATCTAAAATAAATATTTTAGTTATTATCAAAGATTATATTCCAAATGAAAATTTAAATAAATAATAGTTATTTAAAACAAAGTATTCATTTACCTTATATAATAATATAAATATATAATTTAGATATTGCTCTTCTTTTATTATAAACTATAATTTCCAAAAAAGAACTGCAAAAAAATATATTTTTATTAATTATTATATTCCAAGTGAAAATTTAAATAAATAATAATGTTATTTATTAATAATTTAATTAAATAATTAATTCTTACCTTAATTTTATTTTCCAAATGAGGTGTGTCTATATATTTTATATTTTTGTGATAATTTGACAATATAATTATTTTAAAGATCTGTCAACTGCTGTCAAAAAGTGAAAAATTCTAGGTTATGATAACAACAAATTTCCAAAAAGCGGTGTTGCCAGATATGGTCGATTTACTGCGCACCCTCTTTGCGTCGAATTGGCCCAAGAAAATAGAACACGGGCTATTTTTCTGGCGCGATCAGACAACTTTTCGTCATACACGGAGACATTTTTCTTGACCGAGAAATGTCTTCAAACGGCCATTTTCGACGCGTTTGCGTTTGTGCGCATTCTGATTGCGCCGATTTGGCCCGAAAAAATAGAACAAACATTTTTTTCAAGCCAATTCCAATTCCAATTACATTTTTGCTGTCATACACGAAGACATTTTTATGGAGCCAGAAATGTCGCCAGAAATTGCTTAAAAAATGTCCTCGTGTACGACCAGGGTTAGAGTTGGTTATCCATTTAAAGCGAAGGAGGCAAGAGCAGGGATATAGCTTGTGGAGTGCGAACACTGGAGTTCACTCCTCCCGAAATTCCAAAAAAAAAAAAAAAAAAATTATAAAAAATATTTTATTATTCTTTAAAATTTATTCATTGATAATCGTCGGGATCGTTCAAAAAACCATTCCCGAAAGAATTTTATTCTTCGTTCCTGGATGCTAATCTTAAATTTATATGTTTATTTCATTATACTGTTATCTAAGTTAAGATTGAACATTTTATTTTTTTACTGTCATTATAAAGAAATATTTTGTTGTAGATGAACAGTAGGACTTCGGAACAATCAAGATAGTCTCAACAAATGGAAAAGATTTCTGTCAATTCTGGATCCTACAAATACAAGGACTTGACTGTTGTATTGATCTCCGGCTAACACATCTACAAAATAGGGCCAAACATGAATAAATCCAAAAGATGGAGACGAATTAAAAATATCAGTTTATGATAAAAGTAAGTAATGCTGGCAGTGGCGTAACCAGGGGGGCGAGGGGGGCTCGAGCCCCCCCGCCCCAGGCGCATCGAGACCTTGGCGCCCCCCGAAACCGGCATAGGCGCCCTACGGCCTCTAAGATATAGCCCAGCGAATGTGATTTTATCATATTCTTTTCATCGATTGTCTTAAAAAATTGATTGTTTTCTTTTAAAATTATATTACAACTTGAATTCTACTATTTTAAAAGAATTTAATTCCAAAAATAATAAATAACGTATATAGAGGCTTTATAATTAAAATTTTTTTTATTTTGCAATATATAAGCCTTAATTTGATGTTTTATGGCTGTGGAGATTTACTCAGGATTCGTATAAACCTTAATATTTAATTTTTTGGAATTCAAAATTTTTTTAGGCATGAAGGAATTGAGCTATGAGACTGAAATGTTATATTTAAGTTAAACACCCCCCGGGACCGTGAAAATAAGCTTTTAATCAAAATCGGCCAAAAAGTACTAGTATTTTACTGATGTAGTTTTTCATTTTTTTCGATCTTCTCAAAATGAAAGGGCTTTTACCATTCTTCAGGCCCGCCCGAGCCCGCCCGGAATTTTTTCAAACCCGCCCATTCCCGCCCGAGATTTAGTGAATGAATGAACGAATGTCTAGCAATTTTTAAATAAAATTTCATTTGCATGCCCGTCCGCCCGAACCCGTTTATTTAGACTTGCTACCCGCCCGTAATTTTTTCATGGCCTCCAAAGCCCGCCCGGCCCGGGCGGGTAACGGGCCAACCCGTACCCGTGCAGGGCTCTAATCGGGGGTTCGGATCCCAGGCAGTCCGATGATTTTATTTAAGCCATTTGAATACCAAATGTCAAAGTCAAAGTCTTATATGGCCTAAGTTGCCGAAAAGACTGTGTGCATGTGTGTGTGTGAGTGTGAATGGGAAAAAAGTGTGTGTTAAAAAAAAAACATGGGGAATGACTTCCCCGAGACTTTCTCGTATATTCTATTGGAATTACGTCTGGGTGTGTGTGTGAACACGATTGCTTAAAAACTAAAGCAGCTAGATGGATGAAATTTGGTATATGCTCCTTACACTAAAATTGTAGATTTCTATCAACTTTTGGATTAAATTCGTCACTTGGAAGTAGTACTTTACCTAATAAGTTTTTTCAGAAATTTCGAAATTTTCAATTTCTTTGTCATATTATGATAAAATACTCAATTTTAAAAAGTTTTTATTCTTTGATATTTTTCCGAAAACTGAATAGTTTTTGAAATAATCACAGAAGAAAACGACATTTTTCTTAAAAGCAAAGAAAAATCAAAACAAAATCATACAGGTGTCATTAAAAAACATGTAAATATAAACAAATTCGCTGAGGAAATTACAGGATGCAAGAAATTTTCCCGCCGAAGGCGGGCAATTGCTCGCCGAAGGCGAGCAAGGGGTCCAGGGGGCGGAGCCCCCTGGAAAATCGGCGCCCTAGTTAAGCTTCGCCCCCCCCCGCCCTCAAAGGCTGGTTACGCCGCTGAATGCTGGGTAATATAAGGGCTTGTGAATCTTATATCATTATTAAGCAAATATTCCTGCCAAATTGATTCTGAGCATGCTTCCTTTCTCTCTTTATTAAAATTATTAGAATATATATATATATATATATATATAAATTGTACTTAAGAAAGATAACATTTTTCTTAAAAACTATTTTAATGTTTTCAATCTTTTCACTTCCATTATTCATGTTTTCATTTCAAAACTTAATTATAAATTTTTGTGTTTATCTAAACAAATAATGTTCTCTTTAGATAAATCATAAGAGCGTAGAAAAATGAGAGACAAAGCTGAAGTTTTTTCTTTAAATAATTAATCCACACAGCGGACATTTCGATTCCGTGTTTGAACCATCTTCAGAACTGGCGAAAAGTGATTATGAAAGTGTCACTGAGAATTTTATACATTGTTGAAACAAACCTGGATTATATAAAATCCACTGTAACTCTTTCATAATGACTTTTCGATAGCTCTGAAGATGCTTCAAACACGGAACCTAAACGTCAGCTGTGTGGATTAAATAAATAAAGAAAAAACTTAGCTCTGTCTCTCATTTTTTTACCCTCTTATGAATTTCACAGCTATAAATTGCGTTTTGTTTAGATAAATAAATTAAATAAAATTAATGTTAATTTTTATCTGGTATTGTACTTAAGATAATATATCATATTTTTTTTGGAATAAGATTAATTATACATATATATATATATATATATGTTCTGGAAGGTTTCCGCGACCGGATGTATGTATATGAAGATAAGTTTTCTCGGGTTGTGTCGCGTGTGATGTTGAGATTTACTCGACGTTTCGGCTCTCCTTTTGGAGCCATTTTCAAGAGAATGGAATTAGGGGGAATTGTTGGGGTGGTTTGTTTACGGGGTCGCAGTCTTGCTGGTCCCCAGGTCAATTTGGATGCCTCAGAGGCTTGGTTTGGTCTCTGAGAGCAGGAGGAAGGTTGAGTGTGTGTAATTGCGTTTGTGTTCGGTTTGGGTTGACTACGGGGCCTCAGTCTGCCTCCCCAAGTCGATGTGTTATTGGTTTGGTTAGTGGATGTGTTTGGAGATTGGGTTTGTTTCTGAGATTTGGATTGGGTGTGTGTATGTGTGATCGTGTCTGTGTTTGATTTAGGTTGACTTTGGGGCCTCAATCTGCCTACTCCCCCAGTCGATGTATTGCCGGATGTTTCCGAGGCTTGTGTTTGTCTTTGAGATGTGTTGGGTTGTGTGGTGGCGGTTTGCGTGTTGATGGTATCACTTCGACCATCAACACATATATATATATATATTTATTTATTTATTTATTTATTATTAATAATCTCAATGAGGAAATAAATATAACTGGGTTGAAATGTTTAACAAGAACGAATGACTGAGTCATTCTTCTATTATTGCTGCTCTTTTTTTTAATCTCTTTAAATATTCATTGAGTTGAAAAGTTAATTGGAAAGGACGTTCGCCGCTGATTTGCGGTCCTTCAGGTCAAAATCAAAAGATCGAATTTCTTTTCTTCTTTTTTAGACAAAGTTTGTGTTGTTTATTTATTAATTGTAATAAAGTGAAACTAAGAGGGAAGTAAAATTTATAGCCTGGTGACTCGATATCCGGCTGCTGCTATATGTCCCTTCTGTGGTCATCCTCCTCATCTGACAAGGCATTTCCTGTATAGCGCGTGGCTCCAATTCACACCAATTGAACTCCCTCCGCTCCTCCGTACTCCTTTGAATGCTCAACTCGGGGCTGCACTCGCTCGCTCTCTCGCTGTCTGTTATTTGCTAATTGTTTCTTCACACAATTTCACGATCCTTCATGTAAAGATATAAAAATATGATTATATGAGAAATGACATAAGAACTTAGACAAATTACATATTATAAAAATAGTTGTTTCCATATTCAAGATATTGCCAACTTGTGGCACTATTAGGCATCTATTTTACACTAAATACCTACATACGAGGTGTGTACAAAAAGAAACCAAACTGTTTGTACCTTCTGTATCAGCTTTATTTGGTAACGACTTCCTTTCAAAGTGTTTTTCATTTTGGGAAACAGGAAAAAGTCTGCAGGGGCTAGGCCCTGAGATTACGGTGGATGGGGCACAACGGGAATGTGGTGCTTTACTAGAGAGCTGCAGACAAGGAGTGACGCGTGAGCTGGAGCATTGTCATGATGCAACATCCAACTTTGGTTTCCCCACAATTCAGGCTTGTTTCTGCGCACAGCATCCTTTTTCCTGTTTCCCAAACTGAAAAACACGTTGAAAGAACGGTGTTTCCAAACCATAGAGGAGATACAGAACAATCCGACGAGAAGCCTGCCCGCAGTCCCACAAAATGTGTTCAAGGAGGCGTTTAAAAAATGGAAGAAACGATCGGAACGGTGTATTGTCAATAGAGAGGACTAATTTGAAAGGATCAGTGCTTAAAATGTTGTTCAATAAGCAATAAAGCTGATACAGCAAAAGTTTGGTTTCTTTTTCTACACACCTCGTATATACATACTGTCACATAAAATGCTTTGTCTGCCTTGGCCCATCCTTCAATCCCCGTTTTATCAGGTGATATGAAAATTTCAGAAATGCCAAAATGAGGAAATATTCAAACAATCCCTAATTATAAAGCTTTCAGAGGATGTACTTTTATTCTTGGTCAAAATTGAAAGATGAGAGAGAGCTGTTCTATTGCACTAGAATCCATCATATCACCTTCCCATTTGCCATCTATGTCGCCACATCAGTGGGTGGACCGGCTGGCTGTAGGGGTGTGGATGGAGGCCAGTTATTTAAATATATATATATATATATATATATATATATATATAGACATCACATCTTGTGGGTACGTGGATGGCGACCACGAGCTTCCCCAGCTGGGACAGGCAGTCCTTCTGTTCTTTGTACGTATGTCTGTCTCCTCCTTCCTCTTTTCAACAGTAGCCAGAACGTGGGACGGGCCGACCCTTTTCGGTCGCAAAAACGCATGATAGGTAGGTTTGAAGAAAAAAATTAGGTCCGCCGACCCCGCATCATGGGAATATATATATATAAAATATATATATGTTCTGGAAGGTTTCCGCGACCGGATGTATGCAAAGATAAGTTTTCTCGGGTTAAGTCGCGTGGGGTGCTGAGATTTACTCGACGTTTCGGCTCTCCTTTTGGAGCCATTTTCAAGAGAGAAGGAATTTAGGAGGTAATGGTGGAGGGGGTTGTTTACGGGGTCGCAGTCTTCCTGGTCCCCAGGTCAATTTGGTGGATGACTCAGAGGCGTGGATTGGTCTCTGAGAGCTGGAGGAAGGTTTGTTGTGTGTAATTGTGTTCGGTTTAGGTTGACTACGGGGCCTCAATCTGCCTACTCCCCAAGTCGGTGTATTGGTGGTGTGTTTGGTGGTTGCCTCAGAGGTCTGGGTTTGTCTCTGAGGAATGGGTAGTGGTTGGTTCTGTGTAATCGGGTTTGTGTTTGGTTTGGGTTGACTTTGGGGCCTCAATCTGCCTACTCCCCAAGTCGGGGTGTTAGCTCTTGGTTCCCGGGGTCTCAACCTGCCTACTCCCCAGGCCGAGAGCAACAGTTGCTAAGTGAGCTAACACCCCGACTTGGGGAGTAGGCAGATTGAGGCCCCAAAGTCAACCTAAACCAAACACAAACCCGATTACACAGAACCAACCACTGTCAATGTAAGATGGCGCACCTGGTCACCCTTTCATAACCCCAATTTCTTTTTCGAGAAGTTCAAATAAATGATATTTAGCATATCTTTTCCATTTATTAGAAATTTGTTTTGCGTTCGGATTGTTTTGTTTATTGTTTTCTCCATTCGTAAGTCAAATTAATCAGATATTTTGAAATAAAAATAAAATTACCAAAGATAGATATAGACAACCTTATATCATCTGAAAGCTAATTAAATTTCACGTTCTATGACATAAAAAAAAGTAGCATGTTTCATTTGAAATAATCAAGTTATCCATGATCGAAATTTTCCAAATTGGCATGGCCATATCTCCCAACACAAGAATTATTCCGGGTTACCCATCTGGCTTACATTAGTACATTTCCTGGTTAGTAACATCACAAAAGAACAGTCCCCTAAGTTTTATGGTTCGCGAGATATTAAATTTTTCCCAGACAGCAGTTTTTTCACAAAAGCCCAATTTGCGGCTAAACAGTTTATTTTAGAATACATTACATGACATAAAGTCATACTAAAATTGGCCGAGGAATCCAAATATTTAATAATATACAGGGCGTTCCATTTAAAAAAACATAACTTTGATATGGACCACCCTGTATATGAGGTGCAATTGGAACGAAAATATTTTTAATTTCTAGCCCTACATTATGCACCATCGAGAAACTTTGAAAATGTCGGTTAATAAGCCCACAATCTTCCGTCCACGCACTATTGGCCCACCCGGTATAGGCTATAAATTGAATTAAATAAAATAATTTTTTGAATAAAAATTTTATTAATAGGACCTATATTTTATTTAGTGATGAGATGCCAATTTCATTGTAATATATTGGTAAATATCTGTGTTCCCTTTTACAGTTATAAGCCCCTGATGAAGGCTGTCTAGCCTAAACTAGTGCATTTGCGCAAGCTTGTTAGCCATTGAAATGCTCTAAATAAAAATATATATATATATATATGTATGAAAATTATGTCATCTTTAATTTTGACCTAGAATAAATCTATATAATTACTTTGAAAGTCTAATAATTGGATATCTGGTTCAAACTAAAACATCACAATTTCCTTAGAAAAGGCGTGCAATTTTTACCAGTATTTTTATTTAATGGTTTTAGTAGGCTTAAACTTTTCCCTGATTCTTGGTTAAGAAACACCCTCGAATTGAAAAAATTCAAAAGTTTGAATAAATATTCTTTTATTTTTTTCAAAATGTTAGCTACCCCGACATATACACGCTTATTCTTCGAAATAAGAAGTCAGATTAAGAACAAAACTATAATAATATATTAAAAGGAGAAAAATCTTTGGTCGTTGAGTCAATATTTTGATGAATCAAATAATATTAATTGATAAAATTGAATCATCCAGGATGTAAACTCATCTTAATTCATATAAACTTCTTTATGCTTACTAATATATGCTGTTTAAATATTCATCTAGGCCTTTATTTATTTATTGAATACTTATTGGCCTTTGGTATTTTGTCCACTATTTCGTTTGTAACACCTTATAAGCTGAAAATGTCTTGTGAGTATTTGAAATAAAATATTTCGATATGTATATATATTTTGTATTCACCTCCTTGATAATATCCGAAGCCAAAACCATTTACGATAAAACTGCAAATAACTTCCTGCACCTGTGAGGCGTTTTCCGGAAATCAAAGGGATTATTGGCAGAGGCAACCGAGAGGGGGGTGGAGGGGACGGTCCCCATACTATTTTCACGGGGGAGTATAATGAACTCCGAAATACTTAAAATTTATCTTTTTATTTATTTAACTAATTTATTTATTTATTGTCACTGTTTTTTAGTATAATAAACAAAATTACAGGGTATAACAAAAAAAATATCGAAAAAAATCTGGTGTGACTGACGCACAGCACACAACTTTCTCTTACCTTCGGTAATCGAAAGTTGTGTACTGTGCTTGTCACACCAGATTTTTTGTGTCAACATGTATTTAGTACCCGGCAGTAGGGAATATTTGAATTCAGATGTAAAATTTATAAGTATGGGAAAATATTTATATTTTGTAACCATGGCAACCATTTCTCCTATCTTTCCTACGAAGCACAAGAGTAAAGTGTGCTTCAAACAATTTTGAGGGCAAAACGAGAATATACATTTGAAAGAGCATCTAAAAAATAATTGATTTTTGAATTTTAATCAAAATCGTTAGAGCGAATTTTGAGAAAATCGAAAAAAACTGAAAAAGTACATGAGTAAAGTACTAGTACTCTTTGGCCGATTTTGATTAAAAGCTTATTTTTCCGGTCCCGGGGGGTGTTTAACTTAAATATAAAATTTCAGCCTAGTAGCTCAATTCCTTCATGCTTAAAATTGAACACACACACCACATACACCCACACACCCACAGACAGATCATGTCGCGAAAACCACTTTTTTGGATTCAGGGGATCTCAAAACGTGAAGATCCATCAAAATCTCGACATCGAATTTTTTTTGAATCCAATACTTTCTCTCTATATATATATTACATATATGCATAGGTAAGAGAAAGTAAATAAGGGACACCTTAATATAGGTCTAGTGGCGCCCCAGGCCCTCAACTGGTCTCGGCACGCCCCTGATTATTGGTTTGAGGAATAATATGCATTGGCTAAATGTTTTAATTTTATTCTTCCATAGGGAAGTTTCTTCTCTGTTTTGTTAGGGTAGTTTCTTATGAGTTATTGATTTTTGTGTATTTTTAGATCTTCAAATGGACACACCGGACATCATTTGCTTTATGCATTTGGTCGAAGTGTTAAGGCCACTGAAACTGAGATTTGTGCATGGAGATGGTACAATCACATATTTGGTCACCTTTCGCCTCTACTACCAACAATTTTACCGTTTCAAGGAAGCAATTCAGAAGGAAGAGCGAAAAGGTAAAATGATTCGGTACTTTATTTATTTGGTAGGGATCATTATTCATTGATCCTTGAGTTTATATCTAAATATAAGAATAAAAATAAAATTTTAAAATTAACCTTAAGAGCGTTTCACCTAATTTATAGATATTGATGACCCAGGTTCAAGGTTCGTCCCCATCTGATAGCTTGTTTCATTTAAAGGCGCCACTTAATTTTAATATTAGGACACCAGATATATATTTTAGAGTAAAAGATTAATATAAATTTTTGACTTATCTGTATAATAAGAATTCTTGACTCATTTCTAATCTAAATGCTTTAAAAAAAAAAAGATACATTTGTAAATTATTCTCTTTTATGACAAGAAAAAAATAACGATCTAATAAATTTTTTTACTTTTTTATATAAGCTTATATATATAATCACGATAATAAAAATTCTGCATTCAAAAAAAAATTATTAAAATATATAATTATATATATATACTGTATATTGATTTTCAAATTTTTGTCATATCTCATAATATATAACATTTTAATATTTATCTTATTTTATTATTTAAATAAATAAATAAATATATAAAAAATTGTGAAATATTAAAGCTATTCGCATTAAATTAAAACGTTATAGGATACTTGAAAGCTTTCAAGGCTAATTGGGCCCCAAAATTGCAATTAATTTTATCGCTTTCGAGTTGTTTACCTTCAAAAAGGAAGATACATTTCATAATTTTTATTTTTTTCTCTTTGAATTTTTTTTTGTTTGTCCCTTGTTATTGAATAAAGAGAAATGTTGTTAGTGGGCGAAAATCATATTCTTTTTCATAACACCTCCTTATAATTAATATTCTTTAAAGTTTTCTTTTCCTTCTCTACCTTGATCGATAGGCTCATTTAGATTTAATTTATTATATGACACATATATATACTATCTATATATCGCCTGCTGAGAATCATAGTGGTGAAAGTCCGAAATTCAACAATTCGAGAAAATGCAATTGAAAATTTCATAAACATATTTAAATAGCCGGGTAACTAATGAATAGGCTAGAACAAATAGCAAAGAATGGAAGAAATATATTTGGCCACTTTGCTACTCAAAAGAGAAGACATTTTGGTAACGTTTTGAAGGCTTAACCTCAAATTGAATTTTCGTACTTTCCTCTGATTCTCAGCAGGCGATATATATACATTTATAACTTAAGATTGAGGCATTTGTTGTTATTGATATGGGTTAAAGAGGAAAAGCAAAATAATTTTATGTAACACACCATTTCACTTTTTCTTACCTATTTATATTAATATATAGAGAGAAAGTATTGCATTCATGTCAAAAATTCGACCTATCCACATTTATACTACTTGGCATGCCACATCCTTTCGTATAACTCATTCTTGCTATTTTGTATTATTGGAGTTTTTTTTTTTTACAGATATTAAACATCAATAAAGAAACTCTCTGATCGTCTAGTTGGTCATGTATCGAGTAAACGCATCCGGGAATACTTTAAATCTACGAGTCCTTTCTTCAAATTCCGTTTATGTCCTTCTGTGAGTGATTTCTTTTTTTTACCATATATGACACCAGGGCGTATATAAGGGGCGGGGGGGGGGCGAGAGTGTCCGGACCCCCTGAAATTTTCCAAATGCATATACATATAGTATATAGAGATATAACTATGGTCCCGTAAAAGGGAAAATGTTCCGCAGAGCGCCAAAAATTTCGCGTTTTTAAAAATCTTTTTCATTTATATCTTAATAATGTAATATTTGATCACAATATTGAACTAATTCCATCGCCAATATAACTTCAGTTCTTAGCAGAAGAACTTGCCTCCAAATTTAATAAGTTAATGGCCCTTAACTAGATTTTATTATTATTTTTAAACAGTTAACAGTTATAGGCCATTATGCAAGGACAATATGAGAGTTTGCTCTGAGTTTCAGGATTAAGGAAGAGGTGGGAGGGACATCTCTAAAATCATAACTGAAAATAAAAATATAAAATTTTATATTATTTAAATATGACGCTTACTATTACTTCAAAAGACTTGTTCCACTAGGGTTGTTGAACAGATTTTTTTCTATATTTTAATGAGGAGCCAATAGAATTAATATTATATATATATATATATATATATAAGGAAAAATTGTAAATCCTGAATAATATTCATCTCTTTTTTATTAATTTAATCATCAGACCGCCATAATATTTTATCTCCTTAATATCTTTTTAAAGAATAAAATGAAAGATTAACATAAAATAAAAAAAAATTTTTAACAAGTCGTCATTTGAATGACGTTTTTGTCTATAAATAAAGATTTCAATCAGCCATCCCTCTCCATTTATGCTAATCAATCCAGCCAACATCATAATATATAATTATACTAAGCTGTAATTGACTCTCTTTCTCTCTCTGTCTGGTATCTGATGATGTTGCTTTATTAAATAAAAACTTTGATTTATCTAGATAATACTGAATTTGGTATGTAATTATTTAATTGCTGATAAAATACTATGAGTATTTACGGGTAATGGAATATTTATTTTTTTTTATGATTGGGATTTAATAGATTTGTGGAAAAAATAATATTTACAATTTGGGTTTACTTGTAAAATATGTATTTCCTTATATTAAAACAGGATTTTAAAAATTTTATAATTATTTATTAACATTAGGTCCTGGGAAGTCTGTTTAGACTCTTAGATCGAGTCACCATATATATATTTTCCTAAATGATAAAAAAAGTGTGAGTGTTAAGAAAAAAAAAAAAGTACTCCAAGATATATGTGGTTTCTAAAAAAAATGTAAAGTAAAATTTTCAGAGCAAAATAAAAAACCGCCAAAAAAAAATATTGAATTAGGTTACGAGAACACCCTCTATATCAGTGGTTCTTAACCAAGGGTGCCCGCACCCCTAGGGGAGCAAGAAAGCATTTTGAGGGGTACGAGTCCATTAATCTATAAAATTTTATAATTTCGGTGTCTTTATGCAATAGATAGACAACTTGAAAATTTACAAATGTGAAACTGATGACCTTTTTTTTGGTCGACAGGTTATTGTGGGGTGCGATAGTAGGGGCCTATATTTTAAGATTTCAAGGGGTGCAGATTACTGAAAAGGTTAAGAACCGCTACTCTATATGATAAAATAAATTTTGCAAACGTGAACAAAATTTATCAATGGACACATACGGTATAGGGGGCACAACTTTTTTTTGAAGGAGGTGAGGGGGCCCTGATAAGGCTTTCAGAGGCCATATTGTGAACATAATGATTTCAAAACCTTAAAATATTATTTTCTTATTCTCTATTTGTATCTATCAGGGCCGCAGACAGACTTGAGGGGCCCCGGGGCTACTTACTACTTGCTACGTCCTCCCCTCCCCCCCATCCGGGGGGGCGGGGGGCCCCCCCCCAAAAAAAAAAACCCTTTTTTTTTCCTCAAACACTTAAGTTTGTTTTTTTTAGTATGTAAAAGGTCATTGTGGCCTTCATACCAACAATTTTTTACACAGTTTTTGACATAATTTTTGAAATAGTTATATATAGCCTACAGTATTTATTTAAATAAAGTTATTTAAAAATTTTCAAAATTTCCTATACATAGAGTTTCAATAATTTATCGAGGCCAGATCCGGACAGACGATTTCCGGGGGAATGGAAATTTTTTTGAAAATTAGCCACTGAAATCTGCGATTTTAGCTATCCTGAGACGTGAAAAAGATCAAACTTGCATTAAGCTTAAAGAGCCCGTGCTGCTTCAGGAAAAAAATTTCAAGAAAATGATTTTTTTTAATTGAAATTTTAACCATGAAAATTATTTTTTATTAGAATTTTAAGATGGGAGCGCAATGGGCCCTGGCCCCTCGGAGGGATATAGCTCCTCCTGCCCCCCCCTGTCTGCGGCCCTGGTCTCTATTATAAACTAATGATAAAATAATTGATCAATTACTATGATTCATTTACACAAATTCGTGGGAAATGATGTGATATTATTCTATTTCATTTTCATTTTCATGGAATTGATTAGTCAATCCTTTTAAAATGACATATAATTTTATTTATTAAAATAAGACAGTTGATTATGAAAAGGGGTAATCTTCATTTAAAATATTAATATATTTGGAAAAAATTGCGGTGCAGTATTTATAATTGAAATTTCCACGTTAAAAATAAAAAATATATTTGCGCAAATATATTTTAAGAATATTCCCTTAAATTCTTGGTTATGACGAAAACAGTAATATAGTAGATTTTTTTCCTATCTGACTATATAATTAATTAAATATTTTTCCGAAAAACGACTCAATGCCTCCCAGCAGCCAGCCAACTCCTTCCTTACAAGGCCGAAGAGATTTTTCCCATTTATCGATTAAGACCGAAACACAGACAAATTATAGAGAGCGTTACGATAACAAAATCGAAATTGAATTTTACGCTTCGGCCCCGAGGAGAGGAGGGCAAGGTTCTCTTTTTCCCTTCCTGTGGCCTTCACTCCATTCCAGGGTTTGATGGCGTTTTACTAATCCAGATAAATTTGAGAAAATTCAAAAATATTTTTCGGAGTTTTACTTCTTAATCTTATTGTGTACCTAAGTTCGAAAATCAAAAATCAAGATTAATTGCTACTTATTTGCATTATAATTTCAAAAGATCTGGCCATAGGATGCTAAGAAATTTGTGATTCTCATTAAATATTAGTGAGCGTTTTTACCGCCCCTGCGGACCGATTCCTTCCAAATTTAAATATCATCTTAGGATTTCCCAAGGACTATGAATAGATATAAAGTTTCATCCTTATTCAATGAGTTGTTTCGAGATAACTTGTTTGTTGCCCAAAATTTATTGATAATTTTTTTAATTTTTTGAGGTCTAAAGTCTCTCTTTCCTTTCCTATCATGCTTATATTCAACTATCAAGCTAAGAACATATCAATCAAGCATATTAAAAAGAAAATGTTTTCTGATTACGTTAAAGCCTAAAGGAAATTTCTAATTAAATCGATGATATCAAATTCTATTAGAAACTATACAAAAAATTTTGTTCGAGTTCGGACGTCTTTTTAATAAATAAAAAAAAAAATTAATGTTAAAAATTATTTCTCTAAATAGTTAGGATCTTATTAAAATCTGGAATCCCTTAGGGTTGAATATTAAATAAATAAAAACTAAGATGAATAGATATGAAATATCAATTTAAATAGATAATCAGAAAATGGGGCCCACTATGATCTTTTTTTAATTGGTTTGTAAATGGGGTCCACTTGATTGAATGATGAATACGTCCGGGCTGAGATTTGAATGCACGACTGGAAGCAACAAGTGAATGTCCCCCTTCTCTTGGATGTGGCTTGGGCACGTGGGCGCGTAGCACGCGACCAAATCCGTAGGCGGCCTGGACCCTTCATTACACCTGCCTAAAGAAAAAAAAAATTATAATAAAATCGCCTCCGCGAAAGTCACCTGAGTAGGCGGCCAAGATGTAATCTAAAAAAAAAAGAGAAGAGAAGCCTAAAAATGGTACCAAGTGCCCACTTGGTTATTAAAGCGAATCTTCTTTTAGAGCTTACAAATTATTTGAAAGAATATGAATTGGGAAATTAAGCTCTTAAGAGATGATTTTATGGCAATGCTTTTTATTTTCTATATCAAATAATTTACTAAGATTAAGAGTCACTTGATTTTTACTTTTTATTATTGTTTTTTTTTTCAACGAACTCTGTTCGGTACTATAATCCAGAGGTCTCCAATCTCCGTCCCGCGGACCATATCTGGTAAATACTTTGAATGGCTGGGAGGCCTGGCAAGAGAGAAGAAAGAGCAACAACCACTAAGATCGTTGCTGTTAAGTAAGGCCAAAGCGCAGCTGAATTTCGGTTGGGGGCCCCAAATAACAAGCGTGTCGAACGTTTTGCGGCAGTCATAGCTATTACCATAATTAAATTAAATAATGGACAATCAAACTTTAATGATCTCTGATATTTTTACTTTCTCTTACCCTATATATGAAATATATAGAGAGAAAGTATTGGATTCATGTCAAAAATTCGATGTCGAGATTTTGATGGATCTTCACGTTTTGAGGTCCCCTGAATCCAAAAAAGTGGTTTTCGCGACATTTGTCTGTCTGTCTGTCTGTGTGTCTGTGTGTCTGTCTGTGAACAAAATATCTCAATAACGAAAAGAGCTAGAAGGTTGAAATTTTATATTTAAGTTAGGCACCCCCATGGGACGTGACACGAAGCTTTTGAACAAAATCGGCCAAAGAGTACTAGTACTTTACTGATGTACTTTTTCAGTTTTTTTCGATTTTCTCAAAATTTGCTCCAACGATTTTTTTTTAAATTCATAAATCAAT
Organism: Euborellia annulipes; assembly: GCA_023213315.1. Lineage (NCBI taxonomy): Eukaryota > Metazoa > Arthropoda > Insecta > Dermaptera > Anisolabididae > Euborellia > Euborellia annulipes. Next base: position 66,886 of record JAKCPI010007775.1, read on the forward strand.
TATTTTTTAGATGCTCTTTAAAATGTATATTCTCATTTTGCGATTGAAATCTTCTGAAGACCACTTTACTCTTGTATTTCATAGGGAAGATATGAGAAATGGTTCCCATGGTAACAAAATATAAATATTTTCCCATACTTATAAATTTTACATTTTTTTTTTTTTTTAAAACATTCACACTTTTTTCTCATTCACTCACACTCACACACACATTCACACTGTCTTTTCGGCAGCTCAGGCCATTTAAGACTTTAGACGATAACCGTTATTTATGAATTTATATATATTAGGGTCCAGGCATTTTATTTAAGCATCTGGTATCCAGATGGCTTAAATAAAAATTTTACATAGTGAATACAATTGTTCCGTACTGTCGGGAACTAAATATATGTCGACACGAAAAATCTGGTGTGACAAGCACAGAACACAACTTTCGATTACCGAAGGTAAGAGAAAGTTGTGTGCTGTGCGCCAGTCACACCAGATTTTTTTTTCTTTAATTTTAATAATCTGGCAATTTTATTACAATATATTCAAATTTAGTTTTGAAAATATATTAGATTTATTGGTAATATGTATTCTTACCAAAATCTAATCAACATCCAAAAAAAAGCTTGAGAATTTGTGATAACTAGAGACCGGATTTTAAGCAAAATGCTTATTGCTGAATTTTATAAGCAACCATTTGATATTTAATTTCTATACGAATTAGGAAAAACTAAGTGCATTGAGATTGCATTTTTTATGCTTTTTTTGCTTTTTTTGAGTTTTCATGCTTTTTTCCCTTTCGTGCTTATTTGAACTTATTTTACGAATATTTATAATTTTTTTTTTTTTTATTAAAAAACTTTTTTCCCATTCACACACGCATACATCAGGGACGTATATAAGGGGGGGGGGGTGCATGCCCCCCCCCCCCAAATTTTCCAAAAACCCCGCAGTATGAAAAAATATATCCCTGTAAAAAAAATTTTTTCCGCAGGGTGAAAGAATTTGGTTCCGCAAAAAAAAAAATTTTCGCAGGGCGGGGTGGAATAAATTTAGTTTCTTTAAAAAAAAATTTGTATACGCCATTGGTATGAGTAAAAATTGCTTATTAGATGCTTTTTTTTCAACTTTTATGCTTATTTAACAACTTTTTATTCAAGTTTTTTATGCTTTTTTAAGCACATTTTTTTCCATTTTTTTATGCTTTTTTTGTCCGGTCTCTAGTGATAACCGTTAATTTTCATAAGTGTATCCAATTTTATTTATTTTACCCTAATTTTGTATTTGTTTATAAAATTTTGTACAATAGTGTATGGTGAATTCACGATCCACCTCCTCTCCTCCCAGAAATTTATTATGAGTGGCGCGGGGTTCAGAGCCTGTATTTTCTCCAGGGGTGGAGATAGGGGGTGGAGGGAGGTGTCCCTAGCTACATATTAAAGAGAGAAGGCTTGAGGGAATAAAGTACAGTCAAAGATTTGTTGAAAATTTTAAGATTTTTTTTGTTATGAATTTTTTACTTTCTCTTACCTATATATGTAATATATAGGGAAAGTATTGTGATCATGACATTTATATATGTGTATAGTCTTATATAATTTTGTCTCTAAAATATCTAGCCTTGGATCAGTTCTCCTGCCTCTCACCCCTAGGCCTATGCTAATTTTATAATTTTTTTTTTGTAAAGTTTGCAAATTTCACTAAGAAAAGTAAACTCATAATATCAAAGAGAAAAAATATTTATTTTTTTAAGAAAATGACTGGAGAATAATGAAATACAAGTTTTTGTTGTTGCTTTGATTTTCTAACATTCGAGAATAAAAATGCCTAAAAACTTTTTATCTTCTATCATCTAACAATGGAGACTCTTATGTCTGATCATCCTTTAAACATGGGAAACTTTATTAATTTGAGGGCTCTACTTCTCTTGGTGATAATCTTTCCCTTGTCAAGTGATTCGCAAAGCCATCTTCTAGTTGTTTTTCTGCCTTTCCACACGATTGATAGATTTAGAGAGCTATTAAAAAAATATAATTTACAAAATAAGAATTTAATTAATTGAAAGAAAATTTTCTTTCTTAGAAGTTGAAAATGTGTCTGCTTTAAGCCATTAAAAGCCCACGAATAAATTGATAATTTACATATCGTCGGAGAAATTGAAAAATCATTAAATTTTATTACTTAACAAGATAGTTTTAATATTAAATTTTTATTTTCATATTATAAAGTAAATATGATAATTTTACAAAATTTCGTTTATATTAAGTAAATATTTGTTGAAGCTTGCCTTTATTTTTATATAAAGGCGGCTACACACGTAACTGCAAACTTGACAAGCATGCATGTGCAATCTTTTTGTACCAGCATGCACAAATTACCTTCGGCACCACACGGCACAAGCATGCTTGTGCAAGAAACAGCTAATGCCGAAAATTAACCTAAAAATGTCGAACTCAGAAGGTTATTTATTCGAAGATAACAAGGAATACTCACTTTCTTGAAACAGAGACACAATAAATATTAATATTTAAATTGAAATTTCAAATGAATTAATATATATTAAATAAATATCAAATGTCAAGACGTCTATACAATGGAGGAGAGTTTTGCTTGCGGGAATATGCTTGTGCATGATTAAAATTCAATCGAGCATCAAGCGGCTTGCACAATTAAAATGCTTGCGCAACACAGCCTATAACATAAAATAACAATCGAAAATAATTTTTTCATTAGACCTTTTTTTACATATTTTTTTTTATTATGCCCATTTAGCCCGGAGGCGTTTTGGCTAAAAAAAAGTTAGAAATTATTATTTTTTTAGTTAATCTTTTTTATTAAATCCCCTTAAGGTTCAGCAGATATATTTTTTTCTTTTTTTTAAAATAGTTAAATTTTGTAAATTAAAATAGTTTAATAGTTGGCCTATAATTAGACTATATGGACGGATAACGGTTTTCGAGTTTATATATGTATTTGTTTAATGCCTGTCTGCTCATCGATCGAAATTCAAAAAAATGTTTACTTATTGTTTAGCTGCCTAAAAGTAGGCAACTAGCCAATCAGAAAAACATTTCCAATACAGCTGACGCTTTTAGCGATACTTCGTTTTTTTTACTTTCTCTTACCCTATATATGAAATATATAGAGAGAGAAAGTATTGTTTTTTTTAATTTTTGACTTTTTTGCTCGAAATTTTTTAAATATTTTTTAATATTTAAAAAAAAAATTTCCGATTTAGGTTCACGTCCATTAAAATAACTTAACAATAAAAAACAAAAGTATTTATTATAAAATGATCTATATAGTGTTTGGATTCCAGTTTTTTTATGAATAAAACATTAGAGCAATGCATACACATTTGGCGCCATTCTTGCCATTAATTTTATATTAATTTACAATCCTGTTGCTAAATTACAACACAATAAATTGTAACTTAAATTTAAAATGATGTTAATTTGTTTATCGTTCTAATGATCTGATTTTTATTATTATTATTACCTTCTAGCAAAAGAAAAAAAAATGATTTAAATTAATTCTCTTATTATCAATATTCTGACCACATCAGTTAGATGAGTTAAGCATAAAATTGTCCGAATACAGAGAAAACAATTAATCTAAGGTGTAGCCTATATAAAATTCTTCTTAAGTCAATTTATTATAAATGAATAATAATTACCTACATCTCTAATAAATCCCCTTAGGAGACGTAATTAATTATATTTGATTTCGAAATCAGCTCCATAAAACGATTCATTATCGAAAGGTTGCAGAGATCACGCGCTAAAGCAGCCAGCATACAACCCATTAAAAAAAAAATATCCCCCTTAACAAAAAAAAAAATCTTATCTTAGAAATTGTCCGAGAGGTGTTTGTAAATACATACTACAACAAACAACATATTACCAGTTTGTAATTTTATTATAGTCATGTCCCGTTGGTGTTTTTGTTCGTGACTGACTGATAAGCAGTCAGTGATAGAATATTAACGAGAATGGAGCTCATTAGTTGGCATTTGTAGTCGTGGGGGGCGGTAATTAGTCACACGTCCCGCCCAGGCGACCATTAAATCAGTACCATATTGTCTCATGCCAATTTAAAAGGGAGAAAGGCAAATAAAAAATAGAATAATATCTAAAAGATGACTTGTAAATCAAACAATCAAATTTTTAACCCAAAAGAGCAATAATTTTTAAAATAAAGTAATTTTTACTTATAATTGAACTAATAAGTAAATTAATTATCTATATATAATTCCTTAATGTCTGTCTGTCTGTCAGTCAAGCTCTGTTTCGGCAATTTTCTGTTGAAATTTTGAATCGGAATTTTATATGCTTAATGAAGACCTAGTCTAGAGATTATATGAAAATCATTTCGTCCCGAAATATCTATTATTAATTTTTGAAGTTATTATTTCTACCAAAGGAAATGTGTAAGGAAACATTTATGGATTCTTTACATTTATGAATCCTTTGAAATTTTCATAATAAAATAATTTAATCTATCAAATGGAAAAAGATAAAAATTGTTAATTAAATTTTTTCCTTTAATTAACTAAATAATAGAAATATCTGTTTTTTATCAATTTAGTTGGCTTTTAATTCGTTAATGCATGTTTGTTTTTTTCTTTGTGAATTTCTCTCTTCATAGACTGTAGGAATTTTGAAACGAAATGTTAAAAACGACCAAGATAGAGCGGTGCCCCTCTGGATAGACAAGGAGTTCGCTAGTATTACTAATTTGCATAAGGAAAATACAAAGATTTTTTCAATAATCAAATAGACTTCATTAAGCTTAGTTAAGGAAAAATATGTTCGAATTAAATGAGTAGAAACATATGTAGGGGAAGTCTCTCATGAAGCTCGCTCTCCTTCATGGAAATTTTCAAGATTTATTTACTGAAGATTTTTTTTTTTTATTTGCCTCCCCTCTCTGAAATAATCAAATTTTAGATATTACTAACATTATGCTTAATACATGGCTGACATTACTGCTAAAATTAGCATTCAAATTCGATTTTAAGTATTATTAATATTTTTTTTTTTTTTTTTTTGTTTATGGTATTTTTCGGTATCGGAGGCCATTTAGACCTCGTCCCTATCTACATTGTTAATATTATTACAAAAGATATTTTTTTAAATACTTCTTTTTCTATGCCCCAAAGCAACATAAATTATGATAAATTTAAAACAAATGAGAATATAATCAAATCAGTAGTCCAGTTTTATTATAATAAAAAAAAAAAAAAAAACAATTCTTCTTGTCTAAAAAATGAGTTCATTATTGTTTCAATTAATTTTTTTTTTTTCGTTATCATTTTGAAAATTAAATATTTTTCAATTTACATACACAGGAAAGATGATAAATTCTTTTTAAGAGCGATAAAGAGAGAGAATATACTCCAATTATAATAGGTATCTATATTCAAACTTTAATCTATTTATTCTTATTGCCTCAAGTCAAAATAAACTGAATGTTGAGATCAGATTTATTTAATTAATTTATGTAAAATTTTAAGCTAGACTTTTATGAAACTTTCAGATATTAATTTTAATACGGCCTTTTCCGTCTGTTAAATTTAATCAGTAATAATTGTGATCAAAGCTGACGATTATACTTAATCACAAAGGATATTTTAAGAAGATTGTGTTGAATAGTTGTTTTATTAAACCATGTTTAATATTATTTATTCTCATTGTGATGTCCCAATTTTGTTTTTCTAAAAAACATGGTAGTGTAAGCAATAAGTTGTCTTTTTTTCATACTGGTAAACGAAACATTGTAAATGTACAATAGAAAATAAACAACAGTTAAATCGAAAGTATAAAGTTGTTTTCACCTATGTCCTGTTTTAGGTTCTTTTTTTTCTTTTTCTCTCAAACAAATCCTTCAAGCCTCTCTTCCATTTGTTTTTTTTTTTAATGAAGTGATCTCTGTTTTTCAAGTTTCTTTTGATTTGATGTCTTCCCTTTGTTGAATACCAATGAGTGCTATCTTCATGGCGAAAGGCTTTTAAACAGGTTAAAATATATTTTCGATTAGATATCTAAGATTAAAAAGAAATATTTATCTCAATAAACTTATAGTCTTTCTAATATTACATGGATTTTATCAAAATTTATTTGGAATACATAAATTAATGATTTTATTATTAATTCTTTCTTAAGATAGCCGTTTATAGAATGAGAGAGAGAGAGAGAGGGAATCACAAGACTGGGCCTGAATATTAAAAAAAGTTTGGATAGTTTTTATGCATAAAATATAAACATCCCTAAAATAATGAATTATAATTGAAAGATTTTTTTGTTAGAAATTTATCGTGTGCTTTTTGGGAATCTTGTCTTCCATTCTCAGCGCTGTCTGTTCGTATGATATCCCATAGCTAGATTCCCAAGTTTATAGTTTCTAAAAAAAATTGGTTCAAAAAATTAGATAAAATTTCGGCTTGGTCAAATGAAATCAGATATTTATTTGGTGTGTTACTTTTTATGCTTTCTCTGAAAATAAGGACCTGAAGATCGGGTTTGTTTTAAATGTTATTTAAAATAAGCCGACTAAGATCTTTAAAAATTGGATCTCTTATAATGATATCTATCTAAAACATAGAGAATTGGTCTGATTTGAGAAGGGTATAAAGGAGTAGGAGAGGCGATTGGCTGAGGGGATAAAGCAGTTAAGCTTATAATTCTGAGTTTGAAGACAACTCGAGTTCAAATCCACCTCATGGCAATAAATTATCCAACTCTACTTGAGATGGCTCCTCCTGAGGAAGGAAACGGAAACCCATCTCAGTATCATTCCCTTGTTTCCACTACATCCAACGGTTACCAGTTTAAAATTAAATAATATTAATAACAAAAATAAAAATTTAATAACAAAAAAAAAACTCTTCCCTTTCTCACAACCTTTGAATTAATATATAACCTTAGGGAGCGTACAAGTATTACGTAACGCAATTTGGGGGGGGGAGTCTCGTAAAACGTTACCATGCGTTACAAGGGGGGGGGGTTGAACAACGAGTTACGTAACTGGTATTTTAGCGACTTTCTGGTACTTTGCGCAACAAAATTGTGACTTTTAGATAAAAATGGCCACTTGAGCGTTACGTAACGTCTAGGGAGGGGGGTCCAGAAAAAATGTTACGGCGCCTGACATGGGGGGAGGAGGGTTAAAAATCTTCAAAAATTGCGTTACGTAATACTTGTACGCTCCCTTAATTAATGCCGATTTTAATATAGATTTTAAACAAGGGCGGATCCAGAGGTGTTTCTCGGGGGGGGGGTAATCTGATGTGACTAGTCGCACAGCACACAATTTTTTCTTAATTTCGGTAATTTAAAGGCACATTCTATACTTGTTTGCCAGAATATAATAAATACAAATCAAATTTTTAAGTTGTTTTTTTTCGGAAAAAAGTTTTTTTTTTTTTTTTTCAAATCTAATTACTGAATGGGTAATTACCCCCTTTACCCCCTTGTATCCCTTAGAACTAAAACATTATTACCCTCGTTTGAATTCGCCACTGCCTCTCTAGCTTCCCTAAAATACATTTTGAGACTCTCCTGGGACCGACTCAAATCCTTCCGCTTGAGCATCTGCCCCCGGGTGGGTATTCATACGATTATCAATTTCTTTGTATAAATTAAAATTACAATAAAGATTTTACAATTTATTAGCTCCTGAGCCTCAGCATATATAAATTATAAAACTAAAATTATGACATGCTCTTCATATCATTTTATTTAAATAGAAGATTGACTATAGTTTCTTCTATTGTTGTGATTCCGTCAGCAGGTTTATTATTTATATTTTTATGTTAAATGCTAATATTTATATTCATAATTCGTTGATCCTATTATAAAATATATTTCTCGGGCATTAAAGTCTCTAAGCTTGATTTATTATTAATTTCTGAATCTCAATATATACTTTCTAATTTTAAAGCTTTTTCAAATTAATTTATTAACTCGATGACAAATTAGTAATTATTTAGAGAAGAGGAGAGAAAGAGCTTTGATTCAGACCATTCATATGCAAATAGATGATAATTAACGAGACGAGATAGGAAAAAAACAACCTTTTTAAGGAAAAAAATGCTATCTTAATGGCACGGAGGGAAAATATTTATGAACGAGACAAGAGAGAAATAACCTAGAATAATTCTTTCTATACCAAGTCTGGGATTTAAAAAGGATCATATATATTCCATCCATTAGTTGACTTTTGAAATAGTTTTTCCATAGTGATCCAGAAAAAAAAATTATTTTCTCACTTAAGAGAATGAATCTTTAATTAGAATAGTGAAGTTTTCAATAAAAGATTTTAGAAGTTCAATATTTTCGGGGTTTTGATTGAACCTGGGAGATAGGCAAACTGAATGATGCATTTATAGTGGAGCTTTGAAGCTATTATTCGATTAAGAAATTTGGACATACTAAAATCAATTTATAAATTCCTTTGGTACTTTACGTTTTTTATTTGCTTTTTAGAGTTTTTCTTCTTTTTAAAAGAATAATCTAACTGTAAGTCTAACAGAGGTTTCATGTGTAACCTTAAAAAAATTTGTCTCTTGTTTCCTATTAAAATTTATCAGTATTTCATTACTTGAAATACAATTAGCTGCTGATTTTTCTTCTCATGTTTACCAATTCTGATTGGTGTTTTTTAAATACCAGATTAAAAAAGCAAAACGTCGAATTGGAGAATTGGAGATAAAAATTTTCATGAATTGTTTTTGTAAAATTTTTGTTATAATTATTCGTATTTTTTCATAGGATTTTGAACAAGTTTCTTGGTTGAATAATAGACCTAAAAAATTTGTTTTATTTTATTAATAGCTCAAAAAAAAACTTATAGTGAAACACGAAGGAAACATAGATCTATTAAAACAACAGATTCACGAAAAAAAATATTAGGAAACAGCATGTTGAAGTAATCACTTTAAACATTTATTTTTATTATTTAATATTTCCTATTTTAATATTACCTATGAATAATAGGATAATTATTTTTTTTAATTCGTACTTTTCCTATAAGTGGTTACGATAGATTGGGATATGAAGTAGAAATAAAAAACAGCCTCTTCTCCATTTTAAACACTAATTTTATTGTAAATATTTCGGTCCCTCTATAAGGGCCATCATCAGTGAATATACATATCTAGAGGACCTTGTCAAAAAATAAATCAGATATGGATTCACACATGGGTTACGAGAGTGGATGCCTATAAACGCTGCAAAATTTTTAATTTCTAAAATCTTAATTTCTGAAATAGTTTCATTTCATATTTATTTATTTTTTAAATTTTGTTTAAGGTCTTTTTCGGCATCTGAGGACATTTAGTCCCCGTTCCTATTTATTATTAATACAAGTGATTGGTAGTATAGTTTCACATTATTATAATACTAATAACTGTTATTAATGGAATACTTAAACTAGTATTATTTTCCTATTATAGAAGGGATATAACAATTTTCAAAAACGGGTTTTCGAAGGACCACCATAAAAAAATGTGATCTATACCGGGTGGGCCAATAGTGCGTGGACGGAAGATTGTGGGCTTATTAACGGACATTTTTAAAATTTGTTGATCGCACATAATGTGGGGCCTTTAGGGCTACAAATTAAAAATATTTTCGTTCCAATTGCACCTCATATACAGGGTGGTCCATATCAAAGTTATGTTTTTTTAAATAGAACGCCCTGTATATTATTGCATATTTGGATTCTACGGCCAATTTTAGTATGAGTTTATGTCATGCAATGTATTCCAAACCAAACCGTTTAGCCGCAAATCGGGCTTTAGTGAAAAAACTGCTGTCTGGAAAAAATTGAATATCTCGCGAACCATAAAACTTAGGAGACTGTTCTTTGGTGATTTTACTAACATTGAAATGTACTAATGTAGGCCAGATGGGTAACCCCGGAATTATTCTTGTGTTGGGAGATATGGCTATGCCAATTTGGGAAATTTCAATCATGGATAACTTCATTTTTTCAAATGGAACATGCTACTTTTTTTCATGCCATAAGACGTGAAATTTAATTATCTTTCAGATGATATAAGGTTGTCTATATCTATCTTTGGTAGTTTTCTTTTTTATTCCAAAATATCTGATAACGAAAAAAAAAAAAATATTTATTATAGACAAAATAATTGAAAAAAAAAAAAAATCCAAACTCAAAACAAAATTGTAATAAATGGAAAAAATATGCTAAATATTCGAAAATGTCTTTAAATTTCCCTTAAAATCATTTATTAGAACTCATCGAAGAAGTCCCGCTTGCTCAAATTCGGGTTATGATTTGTCAACAAGATGGCGCACCTCCTAACCTGAACATAACCCTAATTTCTTTTTCGAGAAGTTCTAATAAATGATTTTAAGGGAAATTTAAAGACATTTTCGAATATTTAGCATATTTTTTCCATATGCAATAATATACAGGGCGTTCTATTTAAAAAAACATAACTTTGATATGGACCACCCTGTATATGAGGTGCAATTGGAACGAAAATATTTTTAATTTGTAGCCCTAAAGGCCCCACATTATGTGCGATCAACAAATTTTAAAAATGTCCGTTAATAAGCCCACAATCTTCCGTCCACGCACTATTGGCCCACCCGGTATAGATAAAAATTTTAAGTATATGAGTTTGTGGACTTGATTATGGTGAGTTGTTGAAAAATTAAAACGTCTTTTTTATATCGAAAAGTTTCATCATATAAATGATTCATCTTCATGTTTTGATAAACTAAATTTCGATTGCAGTTTATACAATTTTCTAGATATGAAGGGATTAGTGGAAGATAATCAGCCCCCTCGCCCCCCTCCCTTATATACACCCCTGGTATACACCTATCCTCATCTATAAGCTTTTAACTCTGGCACGCCACATTCTTATATTTTCCAAATTATTAAAAGTATTTTAATAGAATATTTATTTCTTCCAGAATATTATTAAATATTCTAAATTTTTTTTATTAAAATGAAATTCCTTAAATAAGATAAATGAAAGGAGTAGCCTATGTTTAACTCCACCCAACCCCTAAGATAATAGAAAAAGATATGAAGGTTGTCTCTGAGGTTTTATATCTTCTATTACACCTCATTTGGGAATCAGGTCGTAGGTACCATTAATTGAGGAGCTTTCTAATCGGATCCCCATGAGGAGATGACGCCCTTTAATCGTCGGAAAACGAAGAAGGAAGCAGGAATTCGCCCGGCGGCTCCAATCATCTTGTTTACTTAACTTAAAACTTAAATTGCTTTTAAAAAATATATTTTATAATAAAATCCCTATGAATTTTTTTAAATTCTAGGCTTATTTATCTATGTTTCGGCTCTTATATAAATATTATAACAATCCTAATTAAATGTTCTACTATATCAGATGATATGGATTGTACTATATTAGTAGTATTGTAATTTGAGAACGTAGTTGGTTGGCTAGATATTTAATAGCTCAACAGAACGCCGACAGAGATCTAAGAAGTAGACCCTAGTAGAATTTAGGATAGTTTCGCTCTTATATTTATTATTTGAAAAATTTTATGGAAGTGGCTGTGTCAAATAGATGAGAGCTGTTGGAAGAGGATGCAGTCTCTATTAAAATCGGGGACGGCGACACAACTTTCTCTTACCTTCGGTAATCGAAAGTTGTGTACTGTGCTTGTCACACCAGATTTTTTGTGTCGACATGTATTTAGTTTCCGACAGTAGGGTACATTCGATTTTCAAGATGTAAAATTTATAAGTATGGGAAAATATTTATATTTTGTTACCATGGCAACCATTTCTCCTATATTTTCTATGGAGTACAAGAGTAAAGTGGTCTTCAGAAGATTTCAATCACAAAATGAGAATATACATTTTAAAGAGAATATAAAAAATAATTGATTTTTGAATTTAAAAAAAATCGTTGGAGCAAATTTTGAGAAAATCGAAAAAAACTGAAAAAGTGCATCAGTAAAGTACTAGTACTCTTTGGTCGATTTTGTTCAAAAGCTTCGTGTCACGTCCCATGGGGGTGCCTAACTTAAATATAAAATTTCAACCTCCTAGCTCTTTTCGTTCATGAGATATTTGCCCACAGACACACACACACACACACAGCCACAGACAGACCATGTCGCGAAAACCACTTTTTGGATTCAGGGGACCTCAAAACGTGATATCCATCAAAATCTCGACATCGAATTTTTGATATGAACAATACTTCTCTCTATATATTAACATATATAGAGGTAAAAGAAAAGACAAAATTTAATATTTTTTATTAAAATTTTTTTGTACTTCAAGAAGAAAGTCGCAACGGAGACTGAATAATATTTTTTTTTTTTTTTGTACACTTACTGTACATCAATCAGCGTTTGATATTTTTATTCTTTCAATTAAAATTCTCAATTGAAAAATTTAATAACTTTTTTTTACTCAATCTAAAAATTTAATTTTTCCCAAATTTTATTTGAAAATTGTTGTTGGAAATTGGGATCGTGCTGAGGGAAAATTTTTTTTTTAAGTCCTAATTTCAATTTTTCTGAAATTTCTAACTTCCTTTGTGTCCTATATAAAATAAAATAAAATAATCGTATGGAGAAAGGCCGTCTAACTTACAGGAAATCTACAGGAAGATGAAGAAAATAGACTTTATTCGGCCCAAAATTATTTATTTCCCATGTCAACGTTTCGGGGACTATACGTCACCCATCTTCAGGACCTTAAAATACAATACAACAAAACTTAGATAAACTTATAAAAACAAGATCTAAAAGAAAGAGGACACTTACAAAAGGTCATAAAAATCTTTCGTGCCTCCTGCACTCGTGAAACAAATACAACAATTATTTTGTTGTTTGAAATGATGGCTGTTTTGCAGGCTTCAGCTCACCATATAGCCAAATTACATGCAAGTTTTAACCTCAAACCACTCTGAGTCAATGCTAGGCATTCTTAAATTAAAATAAAAAGTAAACTCATTATCAGATGCCTAGCATTGACTCAGAGTGGCTCGTGGTAAAAACTTGTATGTAATTTGGCTATATGGTGAGCTGAAGCCTGCAAAACAGCCATCATTTCAAACAACAAAATAATTGTTGTATTTGTTTCACGAGTGCAGGAGGCACGAAAGATTTTTACGAGCTTTGTAAGTGTATTTTTCTCCTCTTTCTTTTATATCTTGTTTTTTAAGTTAGTCTGAATTTGTAAAGTTTTGTTGTTGTATTGTATTTTAAGGTCCTGAGGATGGGTGACGTATTGTCCCCGAAATGTTGACATGGGAAATAAATAATTTTGGGCCGAATAAAGTCTATTTTCTTCACCTTCCAAATAAAATAAATTCACCGAACAAGATCAGGAGAGAGCGGCAACGGTACAAATTGGAGGTTCCTCCGAGATTATTAATTGAAATTCTTAATCAAAATTATAAATTATTTCTTTTGAATTATTATCGTCCAAATTCAATTTTTTGGGACATTTCAAGGTGACTTGGACCATATTAATGCATAGTTAGCCAAGCCCTGGATATGGGTATATTCTCTTATTACTTTCTCTTACGCTATATGATATATATAGAGAGAAATTATTGCGATAATGTCAAAAATTCGATGTCGAGATTTTGATGAATATAGGCCTACATGTTTTGAGGTCCCCTAAGTCCAAACTCCCTTTTGTACCCAAAAGTACTAGTACTTTACTGATTTACTTTTTCAGTTTTTTTTTCGTTTTTCTTAAAATTCACTCCAAAGATTTTATTTAAAATTCATAAATCAATTTTTACTTTCTCGTACCCTATATATGAAATATACCGGGTGGGCCAATAGTGCGTGGACGGAGATTGTGGGTTTATTAACGGACATTTTTAAAATTTGTTGATCGCATATAATGTGGGGCCTTTAGGGCTACAAATTAAAAATATTTTTGTTCCAATTGTACCTCATATACAGGGTGGTCCATATCAAAGTTATGTTTTTTTAAATGGAACGCCCTGTATATTATTGCATATTTGGATTCTGTGGCCAATTTTAGTATGAGTTTATGTCATGCAATGTATTCCAAACCAAACCGTTTAGCCGCAAATCGGGCTTTAGTGAAAAAACTGCTGTCTGGAAAAAATTGAATATCTCGCGAATCATAATACCTAGGGGGCTGTTCTTTTGTGATCTTACTAATCATGAAATCTACTAATGTGGGCCAGATGGGTAACCCGGAATTATTCTTATGTTGGGAGAAATGGCCATTCCAATTTGGAAAATTTCAATCATGGATAACTTCATTTTTTCAAATGGAACATGCTACTTTTTTTATGCCATGGGACGTGAAATCCAATTATCTTTCACCTGATATAGGTTAAAAATCATTTATTTGAACTTCTCGAAAAAGAAATTAGGGTTATGTTCAGGTTAGGAGATGCGCCATCTTGTTGACAAATCATAACCCGAATTTGAGCAAGCGGGACTTCTTTGAAGAGTTCAAATAAATGATTTTAAAGGAAATTTAAAGACATTTTCAAATATTTAGCATAATTTGTCCATTTATTACGATTTTGTTTTGCGTTTGGATTTTTTTTTTCAATTATTTTGTCTATAATAAAATTTTTTTTTTTTCGTTATCAGAGATTTTGGAATAAAAAGAAAACTACCAAAGATAGATATAGACAACCTTATATCAGCTGAAAGATAATTGAATTTCACGTCCCATGGCATAAAAAAAGTAGCATGTTCCATTTGAAAAAATGAAGTTATCCATGATTGAAATTTTCCAAATTAGCATGGCCATATCTCCCAACATAAGAATAATTCCGGGTTCCCCATCTGGCCTACATTAGTACATTTCATGGTTAGTAACCTCACAAAAGAACAGTTCCCTAAATTTTATGGATCGCGAGATATTCAATTTTTTCCAGACAGCAGTTTTTTCACTAAAGCCCGATTTGCGGCTAAACGGTTTGGTTTGGAATACATTGCATGACATAAACTCATACTAAAATTGGCCGTAGAATCCAAATATGCAATAATATATAGGGCGTTCCATTTAAAAAACATAACTTTGATATGGACCACCCTGTATATGAGGTGCAATTGGAACAAAAATATTTTTAATTTGTAGCCCTAAAGGCCCCACATTATGTGCGATCAACAAATTTTAAAAATGTCCGTTAATAAGCCCACAATCTTCCGTCCACGCACTAATGGCCCACCCGGTATAGAGAGAGAAAGTATTGGTTTCATGTCAAAAATTCGATGTCGAGATTTTGATGGATCTTCACGTTTTGAGGTCCCCTGAATCCAAAAAAGTGGTTTTCGCGACATGGTCTGTCTGTCTGTGTGTGTGTGTGTGTGTGTGTGTGTGTGTGTGTGTGTGGGGGGGGGTGTGTGTGTGTGTGTGTGTGTGTGTGTGTGTGTGTGTGTGTTCAATTTTAAGCATGAAGGAATTGAGCCATGAGGCTGAAATTTTATATTTAAGTTAAACACCCCCCGGGACCGACAAAATAAGCTTTTAATCAAAATCGGCCAAAAAGTACTAGTACTTTACTGATGTACTTTTTCAGTTTTTTTCGATTTTCTCAAAATTCGCTCTAACGATTTTGATTAAAATTCAAAAATCAATTATTTATTAGATGCTCTTTCAAATGTATATTCGCGTTTTGCCCTCAAAATTGTTTGAAGCACACTTTACTCTTGTGCTTCATAGGAAAGATAGGAGAAATAAATGGTTGCCATGGTAACCGAATTTAAATCTTTTTCTTTTTATTAGATTAAAAATCAATTATTATTTAAACGCCCATTTTTTTACTTTCTCTTACCTATGTATATATGTAATATATATATAGAGAGAAAGTATTGGATTCATGTCAAAAATTCGATGTCGAGATTTTGATGGATCTTCACGTTTTGAGGTCCCCTGAATCCAAAAAAGTGGTTTTCGCGACATGGTCTGTCTGTGTGTGGGTGGGTGGGTGGGTGGGGGGTGGGTGGGTGGGTGGGGTGTGTGTCAAATTTTAAGCATGAAGGAATTGAGCTATGAGGCTGAAATTTTATATTTAAGTTAAACACCCCCCGGGACCGGAAAAATAAGCTTTTAATCAAAATCGGCCAAAGAGTACTAGTACTTTACTGATGTACTTTTTCAGTTTTTTTTCGATTTTCTCAAAATTCGCTCTAACGATTTTGATTAAAATTCAAAAAATCAATTATTTTTTAGATGCTCTTTCAAATGTATATTCTCGTTTTGCCCACAAAATTGTTTGAAGCACACTTTACTCTTGTGCTTCATAGGAAAGATAGGAGAAATGGTTGCCATGGTAACAAAATATAAATATTTTCCCATACTTATAAATTTTACATCTGAATTCAAATATTCCCTACTGCCGGGAACTAAATACATGTCGACACAAAAAATCTGGTGTGACAAGCACAGTGCACAACTTTCGATTACCGAAGGTAAGAGAAAGTTGTGTGCTGTGCGCCAGTCACACCAGATTTTTTTTCGGAGAATACATGTCTCTCTCTCTCACAAAACTATCTTCTCTCTTTCTACGCGTTTTAAATTTTTCTACCTTATCTTCGCATTTGGCCAATGTTAATTTCCTATAGGGATTTGTATGTTAATTTCGATTCAAAAGGGGGTCCCCTTTGGAACTTTTACGCATTTAAAATTTTTTTTTTCCAATTCTTATGAAATTTTGTATTTATTTACGAATCTATATTGTGTATAAAATGTCCAAATATGAGATTAAAATTTTGAAAAATAACCATAGTTTATTTCAAGCAATCAACATTTAAAATGCAAGTTTGAAACTAAGGTGCTATGGGAAACTAAATATATCTCGACACAAAAAATCTGGTGTGACCAGCACAGTGCACAACTTTCTCTTACCGAAGGGTAAGAGAAAGTTGTGTGCTGTGCGCCAGTCACACCAGATTTTTTTTAATGATCTTTAAAATGTATATTCTCATTTTGCCCTTGAAATCTTTTGAAGCAGACTTTACTCTTGTACTTCATAGTAAAAAGTTAAAATTTTTTCCGTTTTTTCCTATTTTCTCAAAATTCACTCCAACGATTTTGATTAAAATTCATAAATCAATAATTTTTTAGATGCTCTTTAAAAAGTATATCAGTAAAATTTTTCGTGAAAATTGTTTGAAATTCACTTTACTGATGTATTTCAGATTTTTACCTAAAAAATGCAAGTCGTCAAATTTGGAACTAAGATGTTAGGGAAACTAAATATATGTCGACACAAAAAATCTGGTGTGACAAGCACAGTACACAAATTTCTCTTTCTGAAAGGTAGACCAGTAACACCAGATCTTTTTCTCTATTCTCTATTATGTCTAATCTCTTCAATGTTCATTACTTGGAGAAACGAGAAGTTAATTTAAGTAATAATTTAAATAATTTTTCTTGTAATTGAAGGTAATAAAGTATTATGATTTAAATGATCACTAGTCATATCAAGAATCCATTTGCATCTACAGTATTAGATTATTAGAACTTAATAATTGCTAGTCTATTGTGTTGCTTTCAACTTTGACCTCGAGAATCTATTCAAAACAAGCATATATAAATAATAGTTGTCTGATGTTATTTAAAATTTTCACTTATTGATATGTCCTAAACGTGTAAAATTACATAATAATCGAGAAGTTTATTATTACAAAATCCCATTGAATATATATTACTCGAGTATTGATAAAAATTTATTTATTTTGACATTTTAATCACTTTTGAAATAGAGTTGAACTATTAAAATTAATAGAGAGACAGTTTTCTTAAGTATTGAGAGAATAATATTTGGAAAAGATGCTAGACCACCTGAAATGAAGAGGAGGTCTTACAAAAAAACTAAATAGTAGAAATCAGTCACGTAACAAAATAATTTCTATTTTTAATTTAATTAAAAAAAAAGTGATTGGGAAAAATTGCGTCATTAAATATTTATGAATGTAAATGGCCTCTCAATGGAAAACATTTATCGATAACTTATAAAATTATAATTAATTTATATTTAAAGATTAAAAAAAAAAAATTTCATAAATAAATAAAGGAATTAAGTTTATTTCTAAATATAGAGGTGATTGAGAATAAATATTAAGCTTATATGTGTAAAGAGAGTAATTAGATACCTTGAATATATAAATAAATAGATAAATCAGTTCACTTGAAAGGGAGAAAGAATGTGTAGGCTTTAGAATTAACCATTAATTAAAATTATTATAAGACTCAAATGTTATCGGGTTTCATCAAAAATAATCATTAATTTTCAGATTAAAAAAAACAACTAAAATGGTAATTAAGATTTAGGCCTACTAACTAGGGGGTGGTTTTAAAATAATTAGGGCAGATATATATATATATCAAGGATATATTCGATAAATGAGAATGTGAATTGAATGGGATCAATATTGCAGATATTAGTTTAAGGTTCCCTGCGAGCTAGGCAACTCAAATGACCAACCTGTTCCAAAATCACTCAACCCAATTGCTTAGAAAAAAAATAAATAAAAGCTTATCTTCTACAAGATAATCTTATATAATTCTCTCATGTCCGTCTGTCTGTCCCCCCTGGATATCATAACTAGTAGGAAGTTTTTTTTGTTCAAAGAGGATCGAAAGAAATGATTATTTTCTTCCCAAAATTTCTGAGTTCAAGTTTCGCTTTTAGTAAATGTAGGGGGATGATATTTGAGTCTTTTGAATTTAGGTGCTTGAAATAATGTAAATTTGTAGGTAATAATAACAAATTGAGAACACAAAATCTGGTGTGATTGGTCGCACAGCACACAACTTTCTCTTATCTTTGGTAAGTATTCTGTGCTTGTCACGCCAGATTTTTTTGTGACTCATAATTAAGAAAAGGCGAGTGTCCGCCGCAGTGTAATAAAATTTATAAACAGGAAAATATTTATATTTTGTTACCATGGTAACCATTTCTCCTCTTTCCTATGAAGTACAAGAGTAGAGTATGCTTCAAACAATTTTGAGGGCAAAATGAGAATATATATTTTAAAGAGCATCTAAAAAATAATTGATTTATGAATTTTAATCAAAATCGTTAGAGCAAATTTGGAGAAAATCGAAAAAAAAAAAAACTGAAAAAATAGTACATCAAAAAAGTACAAAGTAAGATTTTGTTCAAAAGCTTCGTGTCACGTGCCATGGGGGGGGGTGGCTAAATTAAATATAAAATTTCAACCTCCTAACTTTTGTTCATTTTTGAGATATTTTGCTACCTGACACACAGGCAGACAGACACACAAACGGACCATGTCGCGAAAAACATTTTTTGGATTCAGGGGGCCTCAAAACGTGTATATCCATGAGAATCTCGACATCGATCATGATGTTTGTGCATGATATTTGTAACATAACAAAAATTTTATTTTTTTTTTTTTAAGGTGGACATATGCCAACCAGAGCCTATACTATGTTTATCATAATGTTAAATAAACACTTGAATGTCAAAAATACAACTGCTTCATTATTAAAGTCTTAGTTTTTGGAGTAAAAAAAAAAAAAAATCTGAATTAGTTTTGAAAAGGGCATGCAAATGAGAAGAGGGAGCGGTCCATCTTTGGCCGTTGTGAGTTATCGGTGGAGCGGATGTGACGTCACTGATACGTGTGGGCCGCAAACCGGTCCCCAAGCACCACGCAACCGTTCATTCATACCGATCTTGTTTATTTTTATTTATTCTATATTTCATTTTATATCATCAAACAGCCAGATTCATTCAAGTCTAGGAGAATTAAAAAAAAAAAATCAAAATGACGTTGACTGCTGGTTCCAACGTCGATTATTAATATCCTCATTAATTTTTGAATGATAGGCATCAAATGAGAGAAGCTTTTTTTTGTCATCTTGTAATTTGCAGAACAAATTGAAAAGTTATTCTTCTATTGACGATTATTGTAACGCTAAAGTGGATTTTTTTTTGTAGGATCAACTTCTTCAATTTATTCTCTGTAAATTAATTAATTTATATTATGATTAAAAGTTCAGGTTACACATCTTTTCTGTTAATAATAATAAAATATTTGTAAAACAATAGAAATCCGATTATAATGCATTGGATTTATTACCAATCTATAACAGGGATGAAAAATACGATTTTAACTCTCATCCAAAATAAGATAATATTTTCTATTACTTTCTCCTACCTATATAGTGTATGTAATATATATAGAGAGAGAAAGTATTGGATTCATGACGAAAATTCGAAAAATTCGATTTATTTTTGTTAAATACAGCGACTAACAATTAGAGGTGTGCGATTATGGAATAAATCTGATTATTGGGTCCGGACAGACGAAAAAATAATCGATTATGAAAAAAATAATCGATTTTTTCGCAATAATCGATTATTTTACGCAGCCCTACTAACAATATATCAACATCTAATTTTGGAGCACCATATGGAATATGAAAATAAGAAAACTTAAAAATATTTTTTTAATATTTACAAAAATTTAAAATAATTTAAAATAAAATAAAATTGTTACTTATCTTACCCCTATACTAGGATTAGAACCAGTAAAACTTTAATTCGAGCTCGGCACTAAAGAAGGGTAAAGTCCTTTTTCACAGATCTCCGTGAGTTGACAAAATCATAAGATCTTTAAAATAATTTTAAAATAAAATTTTGTTCAAAAAAAAAAAATATTTTTTTAACCCTTTTCGACTACTTTTAGGGGTATGACTTTACTATATAAATTTTTATATTACATTATACCGATGGCTACCGGAGGACGTTCCACACGCTGATTGCCATATTATTATCACCTTATAGGTATTAAAGTAGAGATTGTGACCAAAACATTAGCTTGAAATTTTTTTTTAGTAAATTTCCTCTCAATATAAAATCAAAAATTTTTCGCAAATTTCACAGTCGAAATATACAGTAGAAGGGTAAATCCAGTTCATAGTTGTCTCCTTCTTGGTCATCTAAGGGTTGCTTCACATCTAATTAATTAGCTATTCCTCAGATAAGCTAGTTTACTAACACTTTTGAGACTTTTTCAGTTCTAGTTAAGCTAATCATATGAATAGCTAACAGCCCAGATTTTAGTTAGTTAGGGGTAAAGTTCGGTATATGGCTATTTTATTTTTTTTTTTTTTTTTTGTTAATTTTTGTTAAAAAATTAATTAACTTTAATTTATTATTTTAATTTTAAATTTATTACTTTTTTTTATTTTTAATAAATTTTATAACTGTCTTGATTAAGTTACTAATTTCACAAAACTTTCCTTATACCTCAGGTAACAAATAGAATTAACTAATTAACTGTTATATCTGAAAAAATAATTTTTTTTAACTGAAAGGTTAAGCCTGTTCTTGATTACTTGTTGCTAGTTAAATTTGTTAATTGACTAGAACTGTAGCAACTGGCCCTAAAACAAATACGAATCTATTAATTTTTATGAATTTCCTTGTTACTTTTTTGGGAAGAGTTGGTCACTTACTCTCAGCTAAAATCTATAGTCACAATGACTATTTAGGATAGAATATTTAATTTTTATTAAATAGCTACTAATTATACTCAAAGAATTATTGATGAAAATAAATTTTTCGCAAACGAGTTTTCCAACTCTGATTGATCAACGATCGAAACAAAAACAGTTAAATTATTTATAAATACAATGACATGAGTAGAGGAAAAAAATCCTGAAGAAGAGTACTGACAACAGCGTGTCATTTTGACAAATGATTGTCATCTCTCATTGGAAATAAAAAATCAATGAATAATGAATAGAAAATCATTTTAAAATGTCTATTTATTTATTTATTTGCCAAGAGAGAAAGCGAGACGGAAGGCGACGCGACGGTCAGCCTTGGGTCCAGATTAAATTCTTTGGGGTAATTACAGCATCTCCCCTCGCCCCTACCTCTCCAGTCTATTTGCCATTTATTGACAGCATTATTAGTTGCAAATTTAATAATCATTTTCATAATGATTTGTCAATTATTTAATACTTAAAGAGAAAATTTTATTCCATAAATGTCAAGTTATTTTCTTATAGGCATTATAGAAATGTAAAATATATCATTTAACTCTGTCCAAAATGCGTTAAAGATTGTTTTCTTATAATAACTTTCTCTTCTTCATATAATCTCTAAATTTAGTTTACAAATATTTATATTATGGTTACTTAAGTATTAACTAGTATAAGTGTCAACATCGGATTAGATTAATGCAAGGCCCATTTTACACGAGCGATTTTGCCGCGTTTCTAAAGCCGCGTTCTAAACTCTTCAAAAGGGCGAGTCAAATGCGTCCGCTGGCGTTCGAGAGTTTCTAACGAGGAGGCGTCCGAAACGTGTCTTCAAAACGCGTGCCCATTCTTCATGTGGCGTTTTGAAAGCGTTTTAACGGCGTTGTGACGAAGTAAATAATCTACTAGTGCAGTCTGCATTGTATTCTTTGTACAATACGAGTTTGTTTGTTTGTTTGGGCAACAACACAACCTGCTTGTATGAGATCCATCGTTACTGGGAGGCAATTTTTTAGTTTATTACGTCAAAAACGCTCGTGTAGAATAGGCAAAACTTTCAAGCGTTCAAGCGTTTAAAACGCGGCGTTAGAAACGCGCCAAAAGCGCTCGTGTAAAATGGGCCTAAGTGGGAAGGGGGAATTGTCTAACAAAAAGTTTAAAAGCATTTACGCATTAACGGAACAGTCGTGATAGGATTGCAGATTTTAGACGAAGTATCTATAACATCGAAGTATCCCTTATAGGCCGACTTGGTTCAAGTGATATTTTGTTTTTACAAATATCGATACTACAGTAGTTCAAAAGGTTTTATTTAACAAAAGACAAATAACAAATTGAGATGGGAAGATTGAGAATGTGGGAAAGAAGGGGTGAGTTATTAGAGGGAGGAAGTGATGAGATATAGAGAGATAAGATGACTGTATAATCAGAGCCAGGTCGAGGGTGAGAGTAGTCTTGACTAAAAACTTGGACAAAGTTAGCGACCGGACTCCGAATAACCAGGGGGGGGGGAGAAGGGAAGCGGCGTGCGTTTAAGGTATTCTCTTAGTGACTTATTTGGTGATGTTTGTTCATATTTCTAAATGTATGACGTTTTTCGTGCAAGATGGTATTACCATGGTCAATGCTCTGCCGAATTAAAATCAATTATCCCACCCAATGCAACATATTCACGGAACACAAGAGAGGCATCTTCCCAGCATCCCTATGCTGTTCAGATCACGACTAACAGAACAAAACAATTTCATTCTTCCTTTGTCCCCATGACCTCCCGTGATTGGAACAAGCTCCCTGCGTCTATCTTCCCCAAAACCTACAATCTTCAGACTTTCAAGTCTAACCTCAACAGGCATCTTCTCAGTTCCCGCAGTTGAGTTTCCCCTTTATGCTTCTCCTTTTGTTTTTATTTTCTTCCTGGCTGCATGTGACTATTGGTCATTATAGGTCTTCGGACCTTATGCACCCATTCCAAAAAAAAAAAAAAAAAAAAAAAAAGAATGCTTATTTTAGCATTTATAGTTGTAATTCGGTTGAAACAAAGCAATTACGCTGACTGTTGTTTTGTTCCTACTGATTAATGAGTGAAGTATTTTTGGATAATTGGGTTTTCAAATATTTGTGTACCCATGCCATTTATATGGGTCCAAATGATTAGAGAGGCTGACATCTGGTATCCCATTGGCTCTCATCTTTTGTCACGGATTATTACAATGTAAAAAAATTTATCTCGAAAGACTAATAGAAAATCTGTTTGTTTTAATTCTATCTCAGCCAAAAACATCGGAGATGCAAAAAGGGGCGCCTCGCATTATTTTTGCCCAGCGTCGAGGTGAAATCAAAAAAATGCGCCTCGCTTTTCTGATTTATATAAAAGCGAGGAAATATTTTCACTTAAATAAAACCCCTACAGAATTTTATTTGTTTCATATATCCTCGCTTTTATATAAATCAGAAAAGCGAGGTGCATTTTTTTGATTTCACCTCGACGCTGGGCAAAAATAATGCGAGGCGCCCCTTTTTGCATCTCCGATGTTTTTGGCTGAGATTTCACTTCTTTCTGTGAAATATTACATTTAAATATTATTTAATAATTTTTGTTTATTAAATATTAAGTTATCCCATGAATAGATCTTTTAATATGCATTCCAAACAGTAAAAAATAAATACATCGTTTGGTATTAATTCAAAATGATAAACATAGGATTTCCCTAAATTTTATAAAATTTTAGGTTTTTTATTTTTGTTATGTTGGTAGCACTTCTTCTTATCACGTTATTCTATTTCTATCTGAATGGATGTATCCTAAAAATTTAATTCCATTAGGGATGAAAATTACTAATATTAATAGATATGTTCCTAGATGACGTCATCAGGGAGCAAAATAGTTAGAATTGTCTTTTCGCCATGTTAAAAATAGGATAAATTTGAAATTTTGAATACCTCTCAAAAAGTCACTTTTGATCCAAAATGAAATTTTATATCAAAGGTATCGGGTTTTTGATAGTATCTATTTGTATTTTAAATTTCATCCAAATCGGTCCAGCAGGGAAACCTGTAGCTTTGTCTAAAAATTTGAAAATTGAAGAAAAGAATGAAAAAAAAGAAAAGAAAAAAAAAAAGAAAAAAGAAAAAAAGAAAAATAAGAGACTAACTTTTGACCTTCCAAAATTGGCAAAATCTCAACTTTGACCCCCTGCCATTCTTTTTGGGACTGGAATTTTTTTTTGAATTCGTGCTCAAAATAATCCTTATTTATTCTAGTTTAATATAAAAAAAATTTGGCTCCGATGTCTTAAAAACTTTTTGAGATATTCGCCCAGAAAGAGAAAAGTTTCTCAAAAAAATTTTTCACGTCCCTATCTTTTATTAAGGATTTAAAATCATTCTTGATAATATAGTCTAGGGACGACTCGTCCATCTAAATGCAATGGGCCATTGGAATTTATTGGAATATCAACTAAATGGTAGTTTCTTTGATTTCTTTTGCTTTTTACTTGCTCCGCGACTCTTGATTTAGCCTTTGCACATGGGTATTGATGTTATTTTTTTTTTTTGTTATTTTTGTAATATTTTGTTATTGATTTTTTTTTTTTGTGTATGATCCCTTTGTATATTTTTATTTGTATACGGAATGAGGAACCCAAAAGTCGACAGATAAAAAAAAGAACATTGGACTAACAAAGATTACAAAAATTTGACATACAAATTTAAAAAATTATAAATATTAAAACAAATATAAACAAATCAAATAGTAGTAGTACAATAAAAAAGGCAAATATTGAACAGGATGAGAATAATTAACAATACGACCAATATCACATAATAAATAACATAAGCTTACTGTATTTTATTTTTAAAATATTAAATTTTAATATTCGATTCTGAGACGAGGTTTATTTTTTTCTCAATTTGAGGATGAAGAAAATGGGGAAAAAATAAAATATTAAATTTAGATGATTCTTCTTTATTTATGTAATTTTCATAATTTTTATTGGGGAAAATTTTAAATCATTTTAATTAATATAAAAAAGTAAAATTATCGACTAAGGTCATTGGCCCAAGGAATTGGCATCTGTGGTGGTCACCTCGGATATGTCGAGATCGCTTCTTGGAATTGACAGACACACCCCGACACTGATTCAGGGCGGAGCCCTCGTCTCCTTTTTTTTTATAATCATTTGAATAATTTTCGAGGAGAAAAAAAGAAAGCCTTTTAAGAGGCTCTGATATTAAAAAATCATTTCAAGATCTAGAGATAATAAGCAAACTTGTTGTCAATGGTGATGTGGGGCTGCTTACTCTTGAAGCAGCAGCTACCCACCGAACAAGGAGTGAATAAAGATCACAGCACCGCTCTATACATCATTCTATTTACTTTTCTTCTTGAAGAAGGAAACCATTGTATTGCTTAAATGTCTTTTGACAAAGAAATTACATGTAAACTATAATTTTTTAATTCTTCAAATTTGAAATTTATAAGAAAAACAGTAGTAAAGTACAAATCTATTTCTCTCCCCTCTAATATTTATTTTCTCTATATAGGTAATATATCTTGAAACAAATAAAGTAGCTGTTGTTATAACAATAATAGACCTGATCCCTCGGTTTCGGCGCTCTTGATATTGCTTAATTTTACTTCTTGAATTGTAATTTACATATGTCGACACGAAAAAATCTGGTGTGACACAACTCAACTTTCAATGATCGGTGATAAGAGAAAGTTGGGTACTGTGCGACTAGTCACACCAGATTTTTTTAATAATATAATGGCCTATTGTAGAGTTTTATAATTTACAGCTTTCATAAAATTAATATACTTTTTTAATTGAAATTTAATTAGTGGTGTTTTACTGGCTGTAGATATGATAAATTTAGTCATTATCTCAATTGGGAGTTTTATTTTGATTCAAGGGGGCTCGCTGGTGTAGCGGGCTAGTGTGTGTCGGCTTCTACAAAGAAAATCCCTGTTCAACCTGGAGGTACGGGATTTTTTCATTAAATAAAAATATTTATTTAATATAAACAAATCCTCAAGCAGGCACGGGATTGGAATATTGGATCTCATCACAATAGCCCCCAGGTAACAACTCTACGAGGAGAGGGAGTTGCTGTGACATCCCGTCCTGTGGAAGGGACTTAAAGAAGGTTCCCTCTCAGTGATTCATTCTTCGAAAGGAGTAGGAAAGGAGTCCCTCTTCAAACTAGGACATCCTCCCTAGCATAAAAGAGGTTGGATAAAAGGAGCCGGGTGGAATCAGAAATAAGGATTATAGAACCAGGGTGGAACCAGAAATAAGGATTAGTTCACTAGTTAGAAACGAACGCAGGAGGAGGAGGAGTTAGAGATAGGAAATAATGTAACTTCACGGGGTGCCGCTATATGGCTACGGCCAGAGACCGGTTGGATTTGAGGTGTGTGTCTTCTTGCACGAAAGTACCTCGGGTAAATAAATAAACAGGGATCCCGATAGGAATTTCAAATAATAATATTTCGGTTCAAGATACTCTACTAGCTGACTTCCTTTCATTTATGCATTAATATAATAATATGCAGATATCCATCTATTTCACCGTGAACATTTAGAAAATTCAAAATAG
The DNA here is from genome assembly GCA_023213315.1 of Euborellia annulipes. Classification (NCBI taxonomy): domain Eukaryota; kingdom Metazoa; phylum Arthropoda; class Insecta; order Dermaptera; family Anisolabididae; genus Euborellia; species Euborellia annulipes. Next base: position 93,961 of record JAKCPI010007775.1, read on the forward strand.
TAATTCGATTTTAGAGACATTACTTGATATTTTTGATTTATATGTGTCTCCGAAGGTAGCCTTGCTGGGACATGGCTGCTTCCAACAGGTGGCTCCGATGAGCGCCCGAATAAAATATCAACTGAATGATTCCCATTCAAGCATAAATTTTCACAGCAAGGCTAACGAGAGCCATATTCTGCTCAATTAATAACTAGAAACGTGTTAATAAATACGGAAATAAGAGACAGAGCGAGAGGGAAAGACACGCACGTTGTTTATTTAGAAATAAACTAACTCTTTTGATGATTTATTCACCTCTAAATGCGTGAAGGAATTTAATTTGGACTAATTAAAATTGTAATAGTCAATTTTCTTGTTTCTTTTTTTGACAAGATTTCTAAATAATATAGAAGAATCTTTAAAATTACACAATTTTTTATTATATTAATCAAGTCCTTTAAAGACGTTGTTGATATACTGTAATTAGTTCTTTGAGTATATTCATTAAGGAAAGAAACCTTACAGAGCCCTTACAAGTCTCCTATATCGGCCTCGTACTCTTATATCGACCTATAGCTGAATGAATATTTTTTCCTTAAACCCTGAACCAAAAATCTGGTGTGACTGGTAGCACAGCACACAACTTTCTCTTACCTTCGGTAATAAAAAGTTATGTTCTGTGCTTGTCACACCAGATTTTTTGTGTCGACATATATTTAGTTTCCGACACACATTTAAGAAGATTTCAATGGCAAAATGAGAATATACATTTTAAAGAGTACCTAAAAAATAATTGATTTTTTTGAATTTTAATCAAAATCGTTGAAGCAAATTTTGAGAAAATCGAAAAAGTGAAAAAGTACATCAGTAAAGTACTAGTACTTTTTGGCCGATTTTGTTCAAAAGCTTATTTTCACGCTCCAGAGAGATGCCTAACTTAAATATAAAATTTCAACCTCATAGCTCAATTCCTACATGCTTAAAATTGAACACACACACAGACAGACACACAGATAGAACATGTTGCGAAAACACTTTTTTGGTACGGTTTCGGCCAGTTTCGGCCAAAAATCATGGTTTCGGCCGTAGTTTCGGTTTCGGCCAAAAAGTGGCCGAACCTTTCGGCCGGCCGAAACCAGAGTCTGAAAAAATGGGATGAGACTCGCATGCCAAAAAAAAAAGGTCAAATAATTTGCACTTGAGGGAGAAAAAAAATTTTAGTCTCCCTAAAAAAAAGGTCAAATGATTTTCACGGGAGTGGAAAAAAAAATTCAAAAAAAAAAAAAAAAAGGTAAAATGAAAAAAAATTTTTATAGGAAATACAAGTTTCGGTTTCGGTTACGGTTTCGGCCGAAACTAAGGTTGAGGCCGAATATTCGGTTTCGGTTTCGGTTTCGGCTGAAAATCTTGTTTCGGTCGGACCCTAATAAAAACTTAATAATTCCAGAATTTTTTCTTGTTCCTCTTCATAATTCAAACTTCTTAATAATTCAGTCTTATAATTTATCTTTTTTTTTTGCAAATTAGAATGGGGTTAAGCTCGATAACTCTGGTCGGATTTGAAAAATGACTTGCACTCTCTTAAATTCACAAAAACCAAATGGCTTAAATAAGAATGCCTGGACCCCAATAAATATATATTAATAAATTATTAGTATCGTTTAGGTCTTAAATGGCCTAAAGACTGTGTGTATGTGTGTGTGAATGTGAGAGTGAGTGGGAAAAAAAAGTGTAAGTGTTAAAAAAAAAATTCACAATAGATAGGCCTAGTGTTCGGATTCTCTTTCATTGAAAGAAGTTCTACTGACAATTGTGAGAGGCAAATGAAAGAGACACTATTCCCCCTTGGAGACAGAACACTGTATAATAATTTAAATAAATAAATATTTATTTGTATTTTTAATTATTATTTTATTTATTCTCAAGTTGGTGAAGAAAATAAAACCTATTTCAAATTAGTTCCCTTGAAAGTTGTCAGATTTAAAATCTAATTGTTTCGTTTTTTAAATAAAGTATATTTGAAAGCAAGTGGCCATGGGCGTAGCCAGACTTTTGTTAGGGGGGCAACCCCTGTTAGGAAGAAAGAGGGGGGTTTGCAAAAATATATACATAGAGTATTAATTATGTATTTAAATAAAAAAAAATTAAATTAATGTAGTGAATTGGGTTGTTAAAAAAAAATTTCCAATGAGAAAAATATATATATATATATATATATTTTTTAATTTTTAGGACCAGCCAGGGGGGGCAACCCCCCCCTGCCTCCCCCGGCTACGCCCATGCAAGTGGCTAATGAGTTGTAAGCAGGAGGAGCTAGAGGATGCGTGACGTCACATGTTGAATATGGATGAGTGTTGGCCCGCCCTGCACTCGCGTTATTTATCTTGCTTGCCCAATTTGGAGCGAAATCTCTTCTTCTCTTTCATCTTGCCCTTCTTTTACATGGAATCATTAAATTTCCTCCAGTTGACGTTACATCACCGCGCCTAGATAATGCCTACTTGTTATTTATCACACAGGTGATGGGCTTGGATTTGAACCGGAAATTGAACTAACCATTTATTTTTATGGATTTTATTATTTATTTTCTTTTCTTCTTTTTTAAAGAAAAATCTTAAATATTGTTATAGGTCGGATTTATTACGAGGCCCTAGGAGGGCCGATTTTTGAGGGCTCAACAAATTATGGGAAATAATAATAATTATTATCCAAAAAATATTGTAATTTTGTAAAAATGACACTTCATCAAGGTCTTACCAAAAGATTTGCCTAAGAGGGCCGATTTGCCGGGCGTTTCGCTTCTCTTCTCGTGTATTAGGCGCCCTTCGGGCATTTCAATAAGCGCCTGCAGTCGGCTAAATCCGGTCCTGTATTAAAAACTTTACAATTTTTACTAGTTGTTTCTTTATGGCTGGATATTATGATATGAGGATGTGGCATATGGGCAGCCAAAGAGAAAAATAAAATAAATATCTATTTTTTGTCGACGTTTCGAATGCCGATTGCACTCTTCATCAGAACAAAAATGATGTCAAGTTGTCAGGTTAGTTGACATGGCAGTGTAGCAACGTTTTTAACAATTTATATTTTCTTGCAAAACTCTCTTTTCTGTTCCGAGGTCGAAAGAGAGTTTTTTTTAAATTTGTAAAAACGTTCCTACACCATAGGCGTAGCCACGGGGGGGGGATTTGGGGGTTCAAACCCCCCCCATTGGACCCAAGCCATGACTAGATATTTAAGCTCTATAATACAAAATACTTTTTCTCTCTATATATTTCATACATAGGGTAAGAGAAAGTAAAATATAATAATTTTGTCTAGCTTAAAAAAAAAAAATTAAATAAAACGCAAAAAATTCGAGAAAATTCAGAATTTTTCAATTGAAAAGAATTGATTTTTGTTATGCTTTATAAAAAATTAAAGCCGCTTAAAATTGATTAAATCTCGCAAATGAAAAATAATAAAAATTATTATATAAATAAATTTTGTATTTTTTTTCTTAAAGAGATCTGAGATGGGACTCTGGTCAAGAGAAACAGATAGATGTACACCTTCGTATTTTAGGGCCATATACATAAAATTAAGAGTTGATTGAAAAATTGCGGCACTTAATTAAGAAAGGGCGGGCCCGAGCCACCTCGAGGGGGGGTCCAGAAGGGGGGCGAAGCGAAGGTGGGGTAAGTGGCTAGTCATATATTTCATTAGACGCCTTATACTGCCCCATTAGTCGGGGAGGGGGGAGGGAGAAATAATCCTAAACCCCCCCCCATCAAAAATTTCTGGCTACGCCTATGTCCTACACTGTCATGTCAACTAACCTGACAACTTGACATCATTTTTGTCCAGTTGAAGAGTGCGATCGGTACTCGAAACGTCGACAAAAAATAGATTTTTATTTTATTTTTCGCCTTTGTTGCCCTTATGCCACATCCTCTTTACAATTTTTATTAATTTTTTAATTTTATTAATTTCCCAACAACGATAAAATATACAAGTTTCAAATTTAATCTTCAATTTACGTACCCCCCTCCTTCATCCAATTCGAAATTTTTTAATAAAACGGGCCAAAGAGTACTAGGACTTTACTGACGTACTTTTTGAGTTTTTTTTTTTTTAATATTCTCACGTGATTGGAACAAGCTCCCTACGTCTATCTTCCCCAAAACCTACAATCTTCAGACTTTCAAGTCTAACCTCAACAGGCATCTTCTCAGTTCCCGCAGTTGAGTTTCCCCTTTATGCTTCTCCTTTTGTTTTTATTTTCTTCCTGGCTGCATGTGACTTGGTCATTATAGGTCTTCGGACCTTATGCACCCATTCCAAAAAATAAAATAAAATAAAATAATCCCTTTAAAAGAGAAGCTCTTCTATAAATTTGTTCTCTTGAGTTCTAGGCGAAACTAAAATCAATATTTAGTGCGGCCAGTCACATCAGATGTTTTTCCTCTCGTGAAAAAAAAAAAAAAAAAAAAAAAAAAACGTGACATTCAAATCATTAATTTTTTTTTAATCTCATTAAATAAAATTTGTTTATTTTTACTAACATTTCAAGAATTTTTATTTAAAACATTTATTAAATAAACATTCAAATAATTTAGCTTTTAATAAGATGAAAGTAAGATAACGTTACATGGTTTAAGTAAAAAAAAAGAATCTCTTAACGAAAAATCCAGCGGCCAATTAAGGTGATGGTATTTCGATCTCACATTCATTCTTGAAATAATTCAGCAGCACTCAGGAGGGACAAATTAAGACATTAAAAAAAAGAGAGAAGGAGAATAGATAGAGTGATTAAAAAAGTGCCAATTGACGTTATCGACACAAACGAGCCGAAGCTTAAAAAGTTAAAAGTCGCCCATGATCATAAAATGAACCCAAAAATGGACAATTATGCTCATAATGGCTTTATCAATGGAGTTGGAAAATCGTGGTTCATAAATTAGATAGAATGAAAGCCTTGTTTTATAATCGCCCATTAGATTAATAGAAGACAATGACATGTGAGTGTGTGAGTTGTTTTGGAAAAAAAAAGCGTTGTGACTAACATTTTCATTAATTATATATTTTATATAAAAAATATTAATATAACCGGAGAGACAAGATTCGGGATATTGAAAAAGAATACATTTATTTTTAAGGTTGTTCGGATAGTACATCGTAAGTCATAATAGAATCTAAATTTTTTTTTAAATAAAATTAAAAATTTGAATGCCAAAATTCCTTATTATAATTTAGTCGTGACCTATCATAGTTTATAATTGGATTAAGTTAATAATTTAATTACCAAAAATAATAAATGAATGACTTTTGATTTGAGCAGTTTTTCACGTAATATAGAACTGGCAACATTGCATTCATCAACTATCTATTTTAAATCTTAAACGCCTTAAATTTTATTTTATTTAATATATTACAATGTTTAATGCAAATCAGTTTAAACACAATGGACGATTTGCGAGAAAAATATTGTAAAATTGAAAAAAAAATGTATCTGACATAGAGATAAGACACTTATGCTATGCGACGTTGCCAGGCTGGTCTGACTCTCGAGAATTCATTATTTTTAAATATTAGCGACTGTCATTTTGGAGAATTTTTTTGACTTTCTTGTTAAAATATCTTTAAAAGCGGTCGGCAGAAACTTTTGGTTTTATTTTTAACGTATTCCTCGGAAGTGAATTAATAAAATGTAAGTTTTTTTGTTTTTGTATCATTTGCACAGATGCCTATATAATTCGATATGTGTGCGTTTCGTCGTTATTCCCCATAGGCTACATGTTAAATTTCAATTTTTTAAAAATTAATTACACGATAACCCTGTGTCAGATCTGCTTCAAAATTTTATTTTATACGTATTTGATAGTGATTAATAACATATTAAAAAATTAGCTTTTAATCAAGGAAAGTGCTTTAATGTCCGAACAACCTTAAATTAGAATTTTATTAGTTCTACTTGTTTTTTTTTTCTTTTTTTTTTAAATTAGATAATATACGATGGTGATCCAAGTGGAGACTGGCTAATATACGTATATCGTATACTCTCTACGCTATAGCTTTTTGTAAAAAAATATTCTTAAAATTAAACAGGTAACCGATGGCTCTAGTTGAAACATTATGATTTAATTAGGTAAATTAAATTAAAAAATATATATTATTTGGATGATGTTATGCGTAAAGGAACCATCCGCCATTATGATCGAAATTGAGATAAGACGGCCATCTTGTAGGAAAAAAGATCTACCTCTTTATTTAAATCACATCATTATTACTCTGTGCAAATTTTTTGTATAAAAAGTCATTGCTATTGGTTTTGTTTACAATTGTGCAAATGAAATGTTCTTTATGTCAGATTTAGATTATTGGCGCTTGGTTCCTTCGTGGATACATCGTCCATTTATTAAAAGAGCCTACTACACATTTCGGCACTCAGGTTTTGATGATTTTATAATTTTGTTTAATATTTTTCAGAGATTTTAGGTTGATATGGTATGAATCAGTGGCGGATCCAGAGGTGTTTCTCGGGGGGGGGGGTAATCTGGAGTGACTGGTCGCACAGCACACATTTTTTTCTTAATTTCAGTTCTTGTTAAAATATCTTTAAAAGCCTTCGGCAGAAACTCTTGATTTTATGTTTAACGTATTCCGCGGAAGGGAATTGATAAAATGTAAATTTTTTTGTTTTTGTATCTATTGCAGAGGTGGCTATATAATTCGATATGTGTGCGTTTCGTCGACATTCCCCATAGACTACATGTTAAATTTCAATTTTTTAAAAATTAATTACACGATAACCCTGTGTCAGATCTGCTTCAAATTTTTATTTTAAACCTATGTGATAGTGATTAATAACATATTAAAAAATTAGCTTTTAATCTAATAAAGTGCTTTAATGTCCGAACAACCTTAAAAAAATCAATAAATAGGGATGTCAATTTTTTAAAATTAAAATTATCAAGTGTGAGGCAAGGATATAAGAAAGAGAGAGGGCAAACGAGTAAAATAGTTTGTATAGGGTGCGTGGGCCCCGCATTGCGATGCGGACAACGGGATCGGGAACCGCCGACGCTCTGTGACGTCACATATCGCCTTTCAAGGGCAACACTGATACCTCGTCATCGACGACCTCCCACCATTACTACCCTGTTGCTCTCACCAATCGCCATTCATGTTTTTTTGCCGAATTTTATTTCGGATGGATTTTAGGTATATAATTATTTGCAGATGGAATTTCTTCATCCTTTTCTAATCAACAACTATAGTTTTTTAATAACACTATGGAACACAATTTCTGTTTCTGAGTAATCAATATAATTTCCTAATTGGTTGGTTCTATCATAAAAACATGAAAAAACCTTACTTTCCTGCAAAAACATCGTTTTTGTGCTCAGGAGAAAGAATAGTTGAAATTTATGTAGGCTACTGTAATTAAGGGATCGTGGAAATTTTCCAGGGTATCTTTATTTAAAGAAAAAATTTGGTGTGGCTGGTCGCACAAAACTTTCTCTTACCTTCGGTAATCGAAAGTTGTGTTCTGTGCTTGACATACCAGATTTTTTTGTGTCGAGATATATTTAGTTTCCGTTGATACGTATATTAAAATTAAAGATGTAAAATTAATAAACATGGGGAAGTATTTATATTTTATTTCCATGGCAACCATTCTCTTATCTTTCCTATGAAGTACAAGAGTAAAGTGTGCTTCAAACAATTTTGAGAGCAAAATGAGAATATACATTTTAAAGAGAATCTAAAAAATAATTGATTTTTTAATTTTAATCAAAATCGTTAGAGCGAATTTTGAGAAAATCGGAAAAAACTGAAAAAGTACATCAGTAAGGTACTAGTACTCTTAGTACTAGTACTTTTTGGTCGATTTTGTTCAAAAGCTACGTATAACGTTCCAGGGGGGTGCCTAGGTCAAATATAAAATTTCAACCTCCTAGCTCTTTTCATTCTTGAGATATTTTTTTCACAGACACACATACACACAGACAGAAACTAAATCACGAAAACAGCTTTTTTGGATTCAGGGGACCTCAATACGTGTATGCCCATCAAAATCTCGACATCGAATTTTTGACATGAAACCAATTACTTCTATCTATTGTATATTAACATAGCCTATATAGAGGTAAGAGAAAGTAAAAAGAAACATATTTCAAATGAAAAGTATATTTTAACCAAACACAAATTGATGAAAATGAAGCTAGAAATGAGTAGTTTTGCAAGAGCAGTGGCGTAGCGAGCTTAACTCGCGCCCGGGGCACAATATCTTTTTAGCGCCCCCCCCCCATTCGAAAACCATATTTTATATGTAAATATACAAAATTATTATATTACATTGGTACCAAATTTAAAATATATTTTCCAGAAATTAATTATAATAAAAATTGTCCAGCAATTTTTTGTTTTGCGGACCATTTGGCGCCCCTTTGTGAGTAGCGCCCGGGGCACGATGACCCCCCTTGCCCACCCCTCGCTACGCCACTGTGCAAGAGTATGTCATATCATTGTGACGGCCACAAAAGCAATATTTCACGGGTCTAACGACTATTTTCTACGTAATTTCAATAATTCAGAAATCAATAATTTGAAACAGAAATTTTTTGAAAATTTGTTATATAGTGTAATGTATAAAAAATTTTCATTTAATTATTAATCCCAGAGTGATTTCATTCATTAATTAAGTTTTTTTTTTTTTTTTTTTTTTTTTTTAATACAAAAAATGTTGTGGTAGACAACTAGAGAATGCAACTTTAAATTACCGAAAGTAAGAGAAAAAGTTCTGTGCTGTGCGACCAGTCACACCAGGCAAAATTACCCCCTCCCCCATCCCCGGAAAAACTCCTCTGTATCCGCCCGTGATGTGAACCCTTGACCTTTGGTACCAGAAGCTAAGTAATGCTCTAGCCCTGAGTTACAGGCTAAGAGTTACTGAAGTTATATTTGAGTAAAAAAATTATATAATAAAGAAAATTAAGACAATAAATACAGCAATAAGATAAATCAATGAAGTCACTCAGGGTGTTTTTCTATAGACAGGAGAAAGAGCAGATGCAGCCAAAAATAAAAGCCTCCGATTTATTGCAATTCAATGTGGGGTACTCTGGGACTTTAACAATTTTGAAGGAAAATTAAAGAAAAAAATAGCTTTGCAGTACGATTGCTGAAGTTCCCTAAAAAGAAATGTCTGAATTGGTTGAATTTTTTGCGTAGAACTTCTTGAATCGCTTACTATTTAAAAAAATTTTACAGAACACATGTCGGCAAATATTCAGTGATGGATTTCCGCCTAGGCCCGAGAGGCCCGGGCCTCGGGTGGTACACGATTTAAGGAACGGCAAAAAAATAAAATTCCGCAAAAAAAAAAAAAAAATTTTTGGCAGGGCGGAAAAAATTTCGTCTCCCTAAAAAAAAAAATGTAAACGACAGGGAGAAAAAAAATTTTGAGTTCGGGCCTCCCCCCGAAAAAAATTTCTATATACGCCCTTGATTCAGTTAATCAAAAGTGCAGCTCATCGGCCTAAGGAGGCAGCAAGCCTAAATCCAAAATTGTTAAAATAATAAAGGCGATCTGAAATTTTTTATGTTCCAATTAAAAGTTGCATTCTCATTAGGATAATTTGCTGTGAGCTGGCAATATTTTATTTAGAAATTTGACTCTCCACTCCTGACCGACAATTCCTAACAATAAATCTAATATTAAAAGAAGTTGACGATCTCCAATGATTAAAGTAGTTGTTCTGATCGACACATGTGACGCCACCAATCAATAGCGCCTTGTAGTTATGCAAAGTCTTTTCAAAGCAGTTATTGAATATGCCTATTTTTAAGGGGTGTATGATTTTGTATTCGTAAATCAGCTTTGTTTTTTTTTTTACTTCTCTTCAAGTTTTTGGAGTGTAATCCTAATTTATAGATAGACAAAAGAGGCTACATTAGGGTGGTCGCAAGAAACAAAATTTTTTCATTTCTTTCGGGGGACCCTCCTAAAAGTTGCCTTTTGTCTATAAAATGATAATGGCAAAGTTTTAGCTAAATTGGATAACGTTAACCCTGGCCTCATCGGGTTTAAAATTTTGAAAAAGCGCCATTTTATGTAAAAATTTGAAGTTTTTACTTCATAAAATGAAAACAAAATGTCGTCGAAAGCTGATTCTTGTCTCATTTTATAGCAAAATTTAATTGTCTTGAAGGTTTATAATAACCATGTTTTCATTAAAACCTTTAGATTTAATGATATTTACAAATTAGCATTTCGGTTTTGATTTATTCCTCCATGTTCACTTTTTACCTAGAAAGTATTCCGAAGTGAATTAAATTTTTACCTTATCTTCCTATCTTAGAGGATTGGAAAATAGACTAGGAACACCATGGGCTAAGGAGATGAAGGAGAGGATTGAAGGAACGGGAAGCAACGTCATGACCCTTCTAAAGGAAGAGGACACAACAAGAATGAGAAGAATGGCAGAAAAAATTACTACAACAGACATAGAGCAAGGTATTAAAAAGGGAGCTGTCCACCTTCTGCACATATTACAAGAATATTAAGGAAACATTCTTGGCGGAAGGCTGCTGGTTCGATAGATCCAAAAAGGAAGAAGAAAAAAATAAAATGGGCCCGAGCAAGATGTGGAAGCATTTGGAGAGGTTCCTTGGGAAGAGGTGGCGAAGTGTGTAGAGGAGGCGGAGGTGAGAAGGAGACTTATGACCACTGCAGGGAGTGCGACGTAAATAAAAGCAAAAGAATAATGTACCATAATTCATAAGACAAAAGTTGTTTTTCTTGTAACAAGGTGTATACAAGCTCAAAACCCAAGTAGGGTAAGAGCCTATTATTAATTAATAAATGGTTTTCGAGACATGGTCTCTCTCTGTGTGTGTGTGTGTGTGTTCAATTTTAAGCATGAAGGAATTAAGCTATGAGGATAAAATTTTATATATAAGTTAAACACCCCCCGGAACCGTGAAAATAAGCTTTTGAACAAAGTCGAGCAAAGAGTACTTTACTGATGTACTTTTTCAGTTTTTTTCGATTTTCTCAAAATTTGCTCCAACGATTTTTTTTTTAATTCAAAATTCAATTATTTTTTAGATGATCTTTAAAATGTATATTCTCATTTTGTGTTTGAAATCTTCTGAAGACCACTTTACTCTTGTATTTCATAGGAAAGATAGGAGAAGGTAACAAAATATAAATATTTTCCCCTACTTATAAATTTTACATCTGAATTCAAATATTCCCTAGTGCCGGGAACTAAATACATGTCAACACAAAAAATCTGGTGTGACAAGCACAGAACACAACTTTCGATTACCGAAGGTAAGAGAAAGTTGTGTGCTGTGAGCCAGTCACACCAGATTTTTTGGATTCTGGGAACCTCAAAACGTGTATATCCATCAAAATCTCGACATCGAATTTTTATGTTATGAAATAAAAGCATTTACATTTTCTCAATTAAGTGGGTGTGTATGATCTCTTCGAAAAAGGAAACCAAGACAAACAAAAAGGAAACAAAAAGAGAAACTTTCAGCAAACAAAAAAGGAAACAAAGAAACAAACACTTTTTCTTTTTTTTTCTTTTACCTCCGTGTTTCCAACCCTCCGTGGTCGCTTCTCCTTCCCCCCCCCTTTTAATTTATTAGTTAAAAGCTGTTTGTTTTCTTCGGCGAGGAATTTCTTCGAATGAAGAATGGCCCTTCCCCATATCTTTTTTTTTTGTGTTGTAATTATAATATAATCAAATATTATTATATAATATATATATAATGTATATTATTTTAGAGGATACCTTTTTAGGTCCCTGGTGTGTGTGTTCTTTGTCTCATTGAACTTCAAAGAGAATATTGTGTGTTTTTTACTTTACTATTATTGTTGTAAAAAATTGTTATTTTTCCCCCAATTTCCCAAGAAATTACTTTTTTTCCCCTTCTCTTTTATCTCTCTCCAAATAGCCCAAATTATTTTTCTATAACGGTTTCGATAAGTCTTTGCCATTAGAAAAGTGTGGATGAGAAAAGTGTTTTTTTTTTTAAAAAAAACCCAACTCCTTAAACCCCAAGGATTTGTATATATATTAAATAAAAATAATAATTAATAATAATTTTTAATATTTATTTAATTTTGTTTTTATTTATTTTTTATTTATTTAAAAATTCTGAGAATTTTATTTGTGGTGGAAAATGGAATAAAAGATAATTAATGTGTTTTTGTAAAAAATTTTTTTTTGGTTGGTGTATATTTATTTTTATTTTTTATATTTATTTTGAATATTGGGTGTATTATTATTTAAATTAGGAGGTGTGTTGTTTGTGAAAAATTGTTAAAAAATGATTGTTTTTTTATTAAAAATTATTTAAAAATATATTTTTTATTTAATATTTTTATTTAAATTTAAATTTTTGTTATTTATATTTGATTATTTTGATATTTAGATTTTGTTTTATAGTTTTATAGTTTTAGAAAAGAAAAGAAAGATATTACTAATTAATATTCGTTATTAGAAACTGATATTCAATAAATATTAAAAATTTCATTTATTATTTAAAACATAATCTCTCTAGAAATGAATGTTTTGGAAGATCCTCATCATATAACAATCCCGATAATGTGAGAGACGTGAGTGAAGTTTTTTCATTAGTGCGATATTTGTGAAATAACGAATATGCATCTCAGAGACTATTTACGTTACTTTTAAGGGAGCGCTTATTTGAGTGTTAAAACTGAGATTATGTTTCTTCATTAATCGTTTCATGTTTTTGATTTAGCTAGGGTCCGACCGAAACAAGATTTTCAGCCGAAATCGAAACCGAATATTCGGCCTCAATCTTAGTTTCGGCCGAAACCGAATATTCGCTCGGTTCCTAGATTTAGCTTCAATACCGTGGAAGGATTGGCCGTGTCTTCTCTCTTCTTTGACTACGTTTCTAGGGGGCACCACGTAGAGGTTCCTTCCATGCCCCCCAAAAGGTGCGAAATTTATTTAAATTAAATGGTGAATGAGAACTCGAAATGAAGCTTTTTGTTTAAACAATCAATCATCTTTTATTTAAATGGATTCAGTGATATTCGATAAATTTCGAAATTTGCAAATAAGGCTCTATATCAAGTGATACAGAAAAAAAATAATTGGTCGCTCGACCATTTTGTAAAAAAATATTTTTTTTTCCCTAGATTCCTACATTATTTCTGAGTTCAAAGGTGATTTTAAAAATTTTTTATCTCTTTTGGTACTGCTACGGCGGCCATTTTTGTTTTGCGAAACGCGCTAATTTTGGCGTATTTAAGGGTTTGCATTAACTTGTATAACTCGGAAACCATTAATTCTAGAGTGATGAAACAAAAACCATTTTAATCAGGAAGAAACAGCCTAAATATTATGTCCAGTACATATTTACTGAAATATGCATCAAAAACAGTCCGCAACCCAATCAACATTTGGGTAAGAAAACGGAAAAATTTCAATTTTTGAAGGCATATTACCTTTGGAAAGAATACAATCTCAGGCTTGATTTTCAGGTTTACAAAAAAAAAAAAACTTTGTACATTTATTCAAAATTTCCGGCTTATTTATAAATTTCATTTTAATAAAGAATATTAAAAATTCCACATTTTCTTCATAATCAGTTGCTAGTGAGGTTATGAAGCACTTAACATTACTACTGTCCGGTACAGGAATAAAACACTAACCAGTAAAAAATAATTTGTACATATTTCTATGTCAAGAAAACATTGTCTTTTAAAACAGTGTGTGTTTGTGTAATTTTTAATATTCTTTATTAAAATGAAATTTATAAGTAAGCCAGAAATATTGAATAAATGTATAAAGTTTTTTTTTTTTGTAAACCTGAAAATAACGTGATAAAGTTATTTAAAATTTCAAACATTCATATTATTTTACATCAAAAGCAAGGCATTACATTTAAATAGGTTAAGTTTACATTTAAGTAAAATAATTGCCTACACCTGTAACTTAATCTAAGCTATCTACAGTACTAGGGGTATTGGCCGAGCTTATGGGTTTTTTGTGATTTTCATGATATTGTAACTTGGCTTAAAACAAAATCTCAAAGATGAAATTTATACAGTAGTATAACAACCATAAGAGGGTTTGCTGGTAAAAATTTCAGATTTTTAAACTTTGTCCCAACAAAGATATTGAGACTCAAAATTTGAATTTTTTGAAAAATTTCAGTTTTTAAAAATTTGTAGCTCTTAAAGGAATTAAGTTTCAGGGTTGATATTTAAAATACATGCAGTACTAGTGTATAGCTACACACAAAAAAAAAATCAAGCCTGAGATTGTATTCTTTCCAAAGGTAATATGCCTTCAAAAATTGAAATTTTTCCGTTTTCTTACCCAAATGTTGATTGGGTTGCGGACTGTTTTTGATGCATATTTCAGTAAATATGTACTGGACATAATATTTAGGCTGTTTCTTCCTGATTAAAATGGTTTTTGTTTCATCACTCTAGAATTAGTGGTTTCCGAGTTATACAAGTTAATGCAAACCCTTAAATACGCCAAAATTAGCGCGTTTCGCAAAACAAAAATGGCCGCCGTAGCAGTACCAAAAGAGATAAAAAATTTTTTAAATGACTTTTGAACTCAGAAATAATGTAGGAATCTAGGGAAAAAAAATTATTTTTTTACAAAATGGTCGATCGACCCCTGCTGTATCACTTGAAATGGATAGACCCATAAGCAAGAATTAAACGCTTTGTATCAAGAATCGGTTTCTGGGGATGTATAGAAAAATCAAAACAGATTTTTATTTCATATAAGAAATAATAATTTCTTGTTTTATTAATTGCACCTTTTAGTTGTCCAATTGTCCATCTAGAATGTTCTTGATTTGACCGATAAATTCGTGATCTCGATATGAGAGACGTTTCTCCCGATGAATAGAATAGCAATCTTTTTGAATTCAAATAGCCAAATGCGGTACTGTGGTCATGTGGCAAGGTAGGCCGAATACAAATTGGGAGATCCAAGGTTACAGTACCGGCGATATCAATCTTTTCGGCTTTTGTGATTTTTATTTTATTTTAGGAACTTCATTTGTAGCACAAGTGTCTATGCTGCAGAGCACCAGGTTTCTCTTTAATTCAATTCTTCGGAGAAAAGGAAATAAAAAAAACCATTAACATTTGTGGGCAATACAACAAAACAATAGAATATTGAAAATTGACAAAAAATAATATAATTATCTTCAACGTTTGTTGTAAAATGAAAACAATTTCATTTTCCCAAAGAAGTGGTGGTGGTTGTGTTTATTTGGAAGATGTTTTTATGAACGAAGAGAACCTGAAAAAAAAAGATGGATATTACTAATAAATAATCATTGTTAGAGATTTCTTTAAATCACTTACATTTCTCAAATTTAAACTCTCTAGGATTGTTGGAATTTCAGTTTATTTCAATGTAACAAATAATATGTTTTCGATATAATAGTCTTGCTTGGAAATTTGTTAAAAAAAGGGAGGAAAAAAATCGCAATATGACTCAATGCTTTGCCATTTGAGCTCACACTCTCCCTCTAAATGGACTGATGATGGTTATATTTCATTAAAACCGAAACTGTTTCCTCAAATGAGAGTTTCATTTCGTGGAGACCAACTGCCTGGCTGCTCGCTCCATTAGCTTCTTATTGTTTAATACAACAGCCACTTTATTTCTTCAAATTTTGTTCATTAAAGTTTGATGACGTTTAAAATGTCACCGCCTAAAGGAAAAACGTAATAATATAAATTATAATCAGAGATATGGAATATTAGTAAATGTACTGTACTATAATTTAAATGATATTTACTTAAATAGGATCCTCTTGATTGCGCTCTCTGAAGATTGAAGATTGAAGTGCCGCCACGCCGATCAGCCCCAGAAGCCCAACCGTCCCAAATCTAAAAGAAAAGAAGAAAAAAAAGAAATAATACACAAATCAAATTAAAAAAATTTCAATTATAATACTGTCTAATAATTAACTTACCATGTAGACTGCTTCTTTGCGCCCAACGATGTCTTGATGTCTAACCTAATGCCCAACAGACTCATTCACAGCTCGTGTTTGAATGTACAAGAGAAATGCATAAAAAGACTCAAAGCAAAGATTTATAAGTAAATAGAAAAGCTAACTAAGCTTTCTAATTACGTATAAAAACAAATGCTTTAAGCATTTTATTACGCATTAATCTTATCCATTAAAACATGAGATATGAAAAAGTCCATCCCTCTATGGCTGAGGTAGCCATCTAGCTCTTCAGCGACGACCCTCTTCTTTCTTGAGACGATCGCGATACGCGAAACACTCCCGAGAAAGCATGTGAGCTTTCATTTCACATATACGGTAAATCGGAACGAATCGGGAAAACGCGCCCAAAACCCCTAGGAAAGTTGAAGAGGAAAAGAAGGATTCCTACATGGATTTATTTACGCGTAGATCAATTAATTTCTACCCACCTACCTAATCACAATAAATACTAGCGAACTAAGGAGCAGAGATTAATTGATCAAATTTCGAACCGAGTTAGGAAGGGAGCCCGAGAAGTACCATACTAAAGATTTGTTTTGGTTGCTCATCTCAGTAAGAGAATGTCGTTGTTTCAAATGCCTGCTGAAAAAAAAAGAACCCTAATAGCTAACGACACATCCTAACCAGAACTCCTAACATTTGAAAACATTAAACTTATTCTTTACTGAAACAACCAGCCCAAATCGTCAGCAGAGACTTCCAGAGGGCTCCAGAGAAAGAAGAAAAGTTTCTTTCTCTCACAAATTAGAAACGATGGATAGAGGAATGAATTCTCTTAGTTCTCTTGGAAATTGGTCAAAAGTGAAATGACACTCTCCTGGGAGTCCCTGCCTAATTATGCGATATTCCTGAATATCGCAAACCTATTGGGGGAGACAAACAAACAACGAACGACACCTATGCCAGGATGAGATGCCAATTCACAATTCACCTCAATCCAAGAGAAGGTCAGAGAACCCTTTGATGGCCTAAACCCCCTTAAATAAAGTAAGTCATACATGCATGCATGCATAAGCGCAGAGATTTTTATTTATTCGCCCTCCTAAAATACCTATTTTATATCCTATTTATAAAGAATTGTGTGTATTTAAATAGCTTAAAATTAAATAAACTTAGAGGTAAGGTAAGGAGAGATAGAGAGATAGACCCCAAATACACACAATCCTTTGCCTAATATTCTAATAGCTAAGCTCTAAAACATTTGAAACGTCTCATAGAAGATGTTGCTCCAGCGTTGAGAGAGAGACAGTTCCGGAACGTTGGATACACTTAAAACTAAACCCTACTTACAATCACAAATAGTTGTACTTCCATTACCATCTCTCTCTTTCTCCTGAAAAAGAAACTCTGAAAAGATTAGAGAAATAACATCCTAAATAACTCTAACAATCTAACTAAAATATGAAATTTAAGCCGGATTATAAAAAAAAAAAATAAAAATTTTGAAAATCCCCTAGCTAGCTTACTCTGCGTTTATGCTAAATGAGTATACAAGCCTCAATATTCTGCAGGCGACCACGAACGAAGCGAAGCACTCGTTGCGTTGACACTGCGCCGACTGAAGTGATGAAGTCCTCTGCACAAATCTTCCGTTGATAATCACTTTCACTGCACTGCACTATCACAAGTTCTTTGCTTCTTATCACTGCATAAAACACATCGGATGGCCTCAACTCCAATCTGTAAACAAAGAAGATTCAATTACAACATATAGTTTTATAAACACAGATATCTAATATAATAAAAGAGATTTGAAGGCGCATTGATTACATCCATTGAACAAAACCCTTAATATTAATAGATCAATGAATAAAGAAAGCAATTTGTTTAAGTTCAGATAGCCGAAACGTTACCATAGTATTTTTAAAAAATTTATTAGTATTATTTAATAAATAAATATGAGTGACAATATTAAATCACACCCATGCGTTTTCTACATGTGATTATTTCATTGTTTTTAAATAAATATTATATATACTTCTTAATGGAAACTTTCATGGTCCAAACCTGAGAAAATTTCTAATAAAGATTTTCATTTTCTTTTATAAAAACATTGAAATAATCACAAGTAGAAAACGCATGGGTGGGACTTGATATTGTCCTTCACTGTACATTTAACTATTTTTGTATGTTTATTTGTTGGTAGTTAAAACGTCTCATGCACCAAACCCTTGATCATACTAGGAAATACTCCCATACTGCACACAATTGCATTGCATTTTACAAAGAGAATTGAAGGGAGAATTCTTTCAAGTATCACATTCAAATAGATATATAGGCTATATTGTTTTAGAAAGTTCATTCTTTCGTTTTATTTAACACGCTTGTCCGCGGGTTCGGACCCAGGCAGTCCGATGATTTTATTTAAGCCATTTGGATTCCAGATGGCTTAAAAAGAAATTGATTTTAAACCGAAAACTAACAAGATTTTTCGTATCTTTCTTTAAGCTAGAGATTACTTGTCGATGTTGTTAGCAGATGGTACGCTGTAGGAGTTATTAAAAGACAAATTTATCCTTTGGCTTTTATTCAGGGAAACTTAACTTGGCCGACCAATGTGCGCATTAACTATTGGTTTCGGTTTCAAAGGAAACCATTTTCAAGGCCTGGAAATAAAAATAATAAAAATACAATTTTGTTCTCATCGCAACTTCACAACAGAAGGGATTACAGCAGTGTTGACAGTAGATTGTTGGAAAAACATATATATACAATTATAATATGGTTGGTTATTGGACCCACCTCAGTTCCCAAAATGTTTTCGTAAATGCATGCTGGTGCCTCATTTACGAAAACTTTTTGGGAACTGAGGTGGGTCAAATAACCAACCATATTATAATTGTATATATATGTTTTTCCAACAATCCACTGTCAACACTGCTGTAATCCCTTCTGTTGTGAAGTTGCGATGAGAACAAAATTGTATTTTTATTATTTTTATTTCCAGGCCTTGAAAATGGTTTCCTTTGAAACCGAAACCAATAGTTAATGCGCACATTGGTCGGCCAAGTTAAGTTTCCCTGAATAAAAGCCAAAGGATAAATTTGTCTTTTAATAACTCCTACAGCGTACCATCTGCTAACAACTTCGACAAGTAATCTCTAGCTTAAAGAAAGAAAGTTAAATAGAAATGCCTGAACCCCAAATTGATATATTAATTACAACGGTTATCGTCAGTCTTAAATGGCCTAAGTTGCCGAAAAGACTGTGTGAATGTGTGTGTGTGAGTGTGAGTGTGAATGAGAAAGAAGTGTGAATGTTTTTTAATAAAAAAAAAAAAAAAACACGCTTGTCGACATTTTGGCCGATATTCTGGCCTTCATCGGGACCGTAAAAATTATAAAATGCACGCAACAACAACAAAATTACAAATACAATACATGAGTGTGAGTGTGAATGAGAAAGAAGTGTGAATGTTTTTTAATAAAAAAAAAAAAAAAAAACACGCTTGTCGACATTTTGGCCGATATTCTGGCCTTCATCGGGACCGTAAAAATTATAAAATGCACGCAACAACAACAAAATTACAAATACAATACATTTGTATTAAGAAAATTCTAACTAGTAGTTTATTTCTTGGACAGGTTTAACGGATGGTATGTATATATAATTTTCTTAATATAATTATTGGACTGCATCCACACTCTTTCATTTTAAAATACATTTGTAGTACATTTATATATATATATATATATATATATATATATATATAAAGTGGCTTATTTAGGGAAATAAAAATTGTGTTTATATAATTTTTACAATTTAACTTTATATCTGTAAACAAAAAAGATAAACATTGTCATCACATCTTATTTTCCAACTAAGCCACTTATTGATATACAAGTTGAGAAAGGCGCGGCTTCGCCGCGCCCATCTCAACTTGCCCTGGCGGGCGGCGTCTCGATACGTGATCAGTAGTTTTTCTCTTAATTTTAAAGCCTATATTATTTTTGCCTAAATGAAAATACAATGAATTAAGTTTAAAATTTGAGTATTCGCCCTGCCTGGCCTCTGGGTTTTGAAGGCCATGAGAAAATTACGGGCAAGAAGCAAGCCTAAATTTCCCTTTAATAAACTGATTCGAGCCAACGGGCATGCAAATGAAATCAGGCGGACAGGGACCTATTAAAAAAAATCAAGAATTTTAAAATAAAAATTTCGGGGGTGGGGCAATACACAAAAAGTCTTTAAACTTTCAAACCCCTTGATAGATATTCATTCAAGAATTTTAAATACAAAAAAGAATGTTAAAATTTGAAGAAACAGAACAATTAAAAATTTCGGGAGGTGGGGGGCAATTACACAAAAAATATTTAAACTTTTAAATCCCTTGATAGATATTCATTCAAGAATTTTAAATCCAAAAAAGCATGTTAATATTTGAAGAAATAGAAGAATTAAAAATTTCGGGGGGGGGGGGGGCAATTACACAAAAAATATTTAAACTTTTAAATCCCTTGATAGATATTCATTCAAGAATTTTAAATCCAAAAAAGCATGTTAATATTTGAAAAAACAGAAGAATTAAAAATTTCGGGGGGGGGGGGGGCAATTACACAAAAAATCTTTCAACTTTTAAATCCCTTGATAGATATTCATTCAAGAATTTTAAATTCAAAAAAGCATATTTATATTTGAAGAAACAGAAGAATTAAAAATTTCGGGGGGGGGGGGGGGCAATTACACAAAAAATCTTTCAACTTTTAAACCCCTTGATAGATATTCATTCAAGAATTTTAAATCCAAAAAAGCATGTTAATATTTGAAGAAACAGAAGAATTAAATTTTTCGGAGGGAGGGGGGGGCAATTATACAAAAAATATTTAAATTTTTAAATCCCTTGATAGATATTCATTCAAGAATTTTAAATCCAAAAAAGCATGTTAATATTTGAAGAAATAGATGAATTAAAAATTTCGGGGGGGGGGGGGCTGCCGAATTTAAAAAAAACTCTGAAACAACGAATTTAGATTCTTATCAAGGGAAGGCTTTAGGGAAGAAACCAAATTGATATCTCTTCTGGTTAAAAAAAAATTTGAATTTGCCTCTCCGGCTCCGCCCTCTCTGTATTTCGCCAATCAGCGCTATCCCTGAGGCCTGATTGGTTGTTTCACACATCGGACACGGTTTAAGGCAATTATATATAAGTATGATGATGATTTATATTTGTAAAAAGAAAAAAAAAATGTAGCAGAGATGTATTGTATTTGTAATTTTGTGTGCATTTTATAATTGTTAAGGTCCTGATGAAGGCCGGAATATCGGTCGAAACGTCGACAAGTGTGTAAAATAAAGAGAAAGATAAATATATAATTTTTCTTTATGCTTTTGGCCTCCTTGAATCTCTTCCCTACTCATTCATTATACATTCAGCCACTTCGCCTGAAACTAATAATAATAAAAAATGTGATTGGGTGGGCTTGGGCTGACTTGTAAAATATTTAGTTGAGATCAATTTTAAATATTAACTTCAATGTTTAATTTATTATTATATTTACCGGTAAATAAAAGCCTAGAAATAAATTTCACCTAATGTATCAAATTATAGGCAAGAAATGGCCTATTCGGATAGGTGATATCACATAGCCCAATTAGATATATATATATATATATATATATATATATATATATATATATATATACAGGGGGGCCCTAACCACAGGGCTAAATGGGCTATAGCCCCAGGGCGCAAGCCTTTTGGGGGCGGCAATATCTATATCTCTAGCTTAAAGAAAGAAAGTTAAATAGAAATGCCTGAACCCCAAATTGATATATTAATTACAACGGTTATCGTCAAAGTCTTAAATGGCCTAAGTTGCCGAAAAGACTGTGTGAATGTGTGAGTGTGAGTGTGAATGAGAAAGAAGCGTGAATGTTTTTTAATAAAAAAAAAAAAAAAAAACACGCTTGTCGACATTTTGGCCGATATTCTGGCCTTCATCGGGACCGTAAAAATTATAAAATGCACGCAACAACAAAATTACAAATACAATACATTTGTAGTACATTTATATATATATATATAAATATAAGTGGCTTATTTAGGGAAATAAAAATTGTGTTTATATAATTTTTACAATTTAACTTTATATCTGTAAACAAAAAAAGATAAACATTGTCATCACATCTTATTTTCCAACTAAGCCACTTATTGATATATTTATATTTGTAAAAAGAAAAAAAAAAAATGTAGCAGAGATGTATTGTATTTGTAATTTTGTGTGCATTTTATAATTGTTAAGGTCCTGGAATATCGGTCGAAACGTCGACAAGTGTGTAAAATAAAGAGAAAGATAAATATATAATTTTTCTTTATGCTTTTGGCCTCCTTGAATCTTTTCACTACTCATTCATTATACATTCAGCCACTTCGCCTGAAACTAATAATAATAAAAAATGTGATTGGGTGGGCTTGGGCTGACTTGTAAAATATTTAAACTGACAGCGAGAAATGATATTATTTTATGCGATTGCTAGACTAGTCTGAGTCTCGTAACTTCTTTATTTTTAAATTTGGCCTAGTGTCATTTTCGAGAATTTTATTTAACTTTCTTGATAAAATATCTTTAAAAAAATCTGCAGAAACTTTTGATTTTATGTTTAACGTATTCCTCGGAAGTGAATTGATTGTGGGCCAGACACACCAGATATTTTAAAATTTTATTTTGTTTTATTAAATTTTTATATTTAATAAATATCTATATTTATTTCAATAATCAAAGAAAAAAAACTGAAAAATTTAATTATATAACAAGTTTTATTATTTTTAATTTGAGAGATTTAATATTATAATTAATTAGCTTTTGATTTTTCATAACATAAGATAGAACCCAATAATTTCCTATGGGAAAATTCTGTATTTCTCAGGAATTTTTTGAGCTTCTCTATCCTCTCTGTATAACACCCTCTATAAGAGTGTAAATGTGTAAAATTTATAAATTCAAGTAAATTAACCCATTTTACCGGTAATCTTTACAATATTCTGTATATGTTCATTTGTTGGTGTGAATAGATTAATATAGGATTTGACTTTTTACTTTCTCTTACCTATGTATGTAGCGTGCAGAGAAAAGATATTGTACAAGAGGCTACCTGGCGTAAGGCTCAAATGCCAGGTAGCCGCCATCTTGTACAATATCTTTTATCTGCACGGTATATATGTTTGTATATATAAGGAAAGTATTGGATTCATGTCAAAAATTCGATGTCGAGATTTTGATGGATATACACGTTTTAAGGTCTCTTGAGACTAAATAATTGGTTTTCGCGACATCGTCTGTCTGTCTGTCTGTGAATAAAATATCTCAAGAACGAAAAGAGCTAGGAGGTTGAAATTTTATATTTAAGTAGGTCATTCCCCTGGGACGTGACAGAAAGCTTTTTAACAAAATCGGCCAAAAAGTACTAGTACTTTACTGATGTTACTTTTTCAGTTTTTTCGATTTTCTCAAAATTCGCTCAAAAGATTTTGTTTAAAATTCATAAATTAATTATTTTTTAGATGCTTTTTAAAATCTATATCTCTATCTATAGGAGAAATGGTTGCTATGATAACAAAATATAAATATTTTCCCATGTTTATAAATTTTACATCTTGGATTCTAAAATATCGGCGGAATGTTGTGTTCTGTACTTGTCACACCAGATTCCTATAAGATTCCTATAAGGAATAGAAGAAATACCGCTTGTAACTCATTGCCCCCATCCACATATTCACCAGAAGAAAGGAACTAAATGTAGATTATAACTCTTTAATGGCGAGGTACTTAATAAAGCCAATTGAATTTTAATATCGCAATCGCCAAAACACTTGACCTTTCAATTAATTTGCCTAATATTCCATAATTTTTTAATCCCTTTCTATTAAACCGAAAATGGAAATTTCATGCAGATTGTCACAAAAAGGAAATAATTTTATTTTAAGCCCAAATAGGAGGCGGGAGGACATTTCATTTTCCATGCTTTATGCTTCATTTCTATCGTTAACCGATTTCAAATGTGTTTATTAGGAATTATAAAATTTCCTCTCTCAAAATAAAAAAAATACGATAAAGGTTATGAGTGTAATAATAAGAAGGTTGCTTTTCTGAATATTTTTTTTTTTTTTTTAGTTAATAAACGGTTATTTTTATTCTTTAGTCTCGGGAACAAAAATACATTTTTCAAAACACAAAAAGACGGAAATAGCCCTGGCTAAATTGCGCCCCCCGGGCAATTCCCTCAAGATTGATCGGCGTCCATTAATAAATAATTTTATTGAGGCCCAACCAGACAAGAGAATAGCCAGGCCAGGCGCGGCACGTGACTAAAAAACGCAATTGTTTGTTTGACGTATTGAACGCGCATCACACGTCATATTTGTGCCAAAATATTAACTATTGATCTCCCAATGTGGACATTATATGACTTTATCATAAGTTTAATTTAGTTGACGTACCGTAGGCTTGAGAATATTAAACCTATTTTTTTTTTTTCGTTTATGAAATAAACTCTCTGTAGATAGAATAATAAAATAGATGCGATTTTATTGACAAAAAAAACAATAGTGGTGGAAAAATCTTTTTTTTTTTGATTGAATATATATATATATATATATATATATATATAAATCAGGTCAATTATACGGTGTCTTGACTACTTGTCGAGTGACTTTCATACACCCCTCGCATATTAAACTCTTGTACAGTAATCGCCACAATTAAGTCCACACCTGAGAGCTAGTGCCTTAAGTATATGGTACAGTGAGGGACATTATTAAGTTCCACCCAGTTCTACTAGGTGATTATTTCATTGATTTTATTAAAGAAAATGAAAATCTTTAGTAGAAATTTTCTAAGTTTGAACCATGAAAGTTTCCAATAAAAAATATATAATATTTTTTTTAAAACAATGAAATAATCACAAGCATGCGTTGTGGGACTTAATATTGTCCCTCACTGTACATGTTGAAATAATTTTCAATTTTAAAAGGTAAAATAAAATAATCTGTACCAGATTTTACGTTTTACCATATACTTAAGGTTCTAGCTATTAGGTGGGGACTTAATTGGGACGCTCACTGTACTTTATGCCATTGTATTTTATTTATATAATGTCATGCTCTGTTTGATCAACTTCTCGTTTGATTTTTGAAACCAAACTTTATATGCTTAAAGAGGACATTCCAAGGATTACAGGAAAATTATTTTCATCCCGAAATTCCTATAACTTTTTAAGTTATTAATTCCTCAAGTTACGATTTCTCCCATAGGCATATGTATAGAGAAATATTTATGTATTCTTTGCATTTATATATTCTAAGAATGTAAACAAATCATCAAGCAAGCACTGGATTGGTGTATAATTTTCTTTTCATAATTCAGAAAAGGTGGAAACTAAATATATGTCGACCAGTGGCGGATCCAGAGTAGTTTCTCGAATGGGATGGGGGAGGGTAATCTGGTGTGACTGATCGCACAACACACAATTTTTTTCTTATTATGGGCAATTTAAAGGTGCATTCTGTAGTTGTTTACCAGAATATATATACAAATCAAATTTTTAAAATTTTATATTAAAAATACAATCTTTGTCGGGGGGGGGGGGGGGGTGATTACCCCCTTTAATCCCTTGTATTCGCCCTTGATGTCGTCACAGACAAGCACAGAACGCAACTTTCAATTCTATGCCATGCGTCCAGTCACACCAGATTTTTAGATAAAGTTTTTTTTTCGAAAAAATAAATAGAATTTTATTTATACGTGTAATAAATGAATAATTATAAAGTAACGCCCCCCACTCCCCTCCCCTCTCTAATGCGTATATGTATTTAAATATAATTTATATTTATCTTAATCTGAAAATTAATTTAAAACAATTGCACACATATATAATTTCGCTATTTAATTATTATTATATGATAATCATTTTGCATGGATCTTATTTCATTTTTTTTTTTATTTGTGTTCAACATATAGTTAATGCCCCCACCGGCCCGGATAAAGCGATAAAGAGCAAGGAAGGAAGGATCTTTCGATTTCGATCTCTCTCTAAAGGGTCATTTGGGTTTTATCAGAAAATTCGATCCTTGAGATTGGAAGAGCGATGTTCGTTGTTGTTGTTGTTTATATATAGCTCCTCTCCGTTTGCATTTTATCATCGGTGTAAACTCTTTTGAACAGGTGATACCGAAAACCAAAATATAAACTATGAAACTGTCAGTTTTTTTGTTTTGTTTTGTAATAACTTAATATATGAAGGCAAGAGAGTAAGAAATAAATTGTTTTGTGACCGTTTTAATCGAGGGCTTTTTTTTTTTATCCACTCTCAAAAGTCATCCGAAAATAAAATAGCCACTCAGGGAGAGAGAGGATTTCAAATCTAAACAGAGAAATCAATTTCAACAATAAAAAAGAAAGTGAAGTGCCACTGGGGGAGGGGAAGGGAGGGGAAGTGGGGGGAATTGATTTATATCTTATTCCTTTTATAATTGTATATATAAGAAATAGAAATTATCTTCTCATTTCTTAATAATGAAATAAGTAGCAGAATATAACAATAGTAAACCAAAGAATATTTTTTTTTTTTTTGCAGAGAGGAAAAATGAAATAAAAAAATCTGATGTGACTGTCGCACCTGCTTGAGGAATTGATTACATTTATAGAATACATAAATGCAAAGAATACATAAATGTATCCTCATACATTTCTTATGGAGGAAATTGTAACTTAAGCAATTAATAACTCAAAAAGTTATAGAAATTTCGGGAGGAAAATAATTTTCCTGTAATCCTTAGAAGGTCCTCTTTAAGCATATATTGATATATTAATAATTCCTATATATTCGGAATTCCTACGGGAAGTTGCCCAAGCAGGCCACGAGCCTTCTGGGGGGAGGGGCATCCCTCCTAACGGGACTCTTCTATTTACGCCCATGGTGTTCACCCACTCAGAAGACATTACTGTATTAAAATTGAAGAATTTATATGTATTGGCAGAAAAAAAAAATTTGAATTAAAAAATTCCTGCTATTTCTTTTATTATTATTACAAAGCAAATGTTTTTATATTCTTTTAGTGAAATCCAATAACTCAAAAATTTACTGTTATGTTATTATTATTACAATATAAAACATATTTTAAGTTATTTGAATAATGTAAACATGACTTTTATTTTATTTATTTTTTTTTGTTTAAGGAATTTTTAATAAAATAGATTTTTTTGTGAAAAGACTAGAAAAAAGTAAATAATCTGGTGTGACTGATCGCATAGCTCAATCGCATCATACTTAAAATTGAACACAGACACACACACACAGACAGACAGATCAGAAAAACCACTTTTTTGGATTCAGGAGACCTCAAAATGTATACATTCATCAAAATCTCGACATCAAATTTTTGACATGAATCCAATACTTTCTCACTATACTATATATATATAGGTAAGAGAAAGTAAAATGAAAAAGAAATAATTAGAATGGAGTGTAGATTTTGATAAATCCCTTCACACAACACAACGGTGCATATTAACTGGGATTGGCAAATTATTGTAAAAATGTAATTTCCCATATCTTATTTTGAAGAGGCTCAAGAATTTTTTGAGAATTTACCCATAGAAAAGCATTGGGTTATTTGAAAAATAAAAGCCAATTAATTAATTGAAATAATATAAATATAATTAAACCTCTCAAATGAAAAATTATAAAAATTGTTAATTAAACGTTTTAATTAAAAAAAAAAAAAATTCTTTCCAATAAAATATCCATTTCCTTGTTTTAGTTTTAAACAAACTCAAAAGCCTCTTACATATCAAATTGTCTAAGAAAAATCTTGATCCCCTCGGTCTTGGCATAATTTGTAATTTACTACTATCTGAACCATTTAGTGAATTTGCGACCTATAATTTGATCCCTTTTAACTCCAACTCTCTTTGGGAAACTTTTGAAACTAATTGCAAACGATTAGCGTCGTTTTATTGTCGACTTTATAGAATAGAACAGAATCCGTGGATGACAAACATTCACTTTGTTTGCATATTATTTCGAGTTTTATGATAAATATTCGAGGGAAAATTATACAGTAAAACCCCTCTTAACCAGCCCCGATTGGCCGGTTAATCCGAGGTTTCGGATAAAAATGCATTTTCATCACACATTTTCGGCTACCGTTACTATCTTAGTAGAAAAAAAGACTGGGAAGCAAGCGAGTAAACTAACTAGAAAACTTCTTCCCCTCCCTCTTCACCATCTGAACGATCATATTGCACAATGTTGCACCACACAGTTAATTAAACTACAAAAAAGTACTCTATATATATAATTCGCTAAAGTCCGTCTGTCTGCCTCTCTGTCATGCTCTATTTAGGCAACTTCCCGTTGGAATTTTGAAATGAAATTTTTATATGCATGAGGACCTTCTATGGGATTACAGGAAAATTATTTTCATCCCGTTTGAGTTATTAATTCTTAAAGTTACGATTTCTCCCATAGGAAATGTATAGAGAAATATTTATGTATTCTTTTCATTTCTGTATTCTTTGAATGTAAGCAAATCTTCAAGCAGGCACTGGATTGGAATGGAATAATAATAATTTTCTTTTCATATTGAAGAAGCAGGCGGGCCCGAGCCAGCTCAGGAGAGTCCAGGGGGGCGAAGCCCCCGGCTAGACCTCAAGCCCGCCGAAGGCGAGCGACGCGACTAGTATTTTATTAAAATAATATACATAATACGGTATACAAAAAAAAAAAAAATATAAAAAATATTCTACATTCAAATTCAATTAAAAAAAATTTTTTTTCCCTTTTATCTTTTTTGTTAAATAAATTACGGTGTTTTTTAATTTTGTTTTCTTATTTGTGAGCAGATATATCCCTGACTTACCACCCCCAGTCATCCACCCTCGACGGATACTGTTTGATATGATAAATGGTATTTATAATACTAATGGAATAGGCCGGTTAATCCGAGGACCTGTTGATAAGACTGTAATAGTTTTATAGAAAAATGATCGTGAATAAGAGAAAGTAAAAAGACATTTATACCGACTGATTATTACAATATTGGAAAAACTTTAAAAAAGTGTAAATGAATTAATTCTATTTAACCTCAATGGACCTTCTGTAGGGCTGATGAATGTTCCAGGGTGCCAGGTGCTTGTTGCATTTCAATCACCCATTGAGACGATTTGGGTTAAGCGCATTGGCTGGGGCAATTATTTGAAAACCACAGCAAATGGGCAACAATCCACTCTAAACATCTTCCCGTTGCGGTCAATTAATCCAACTGGATTAATATTTTTTTTTTTAATTACTAGTCGCGATGTTCACCTTCGGCGGACCCCCTCGCCTTGTCTTGATCTATTTTCATTTCAAAATTCCTACAGGCTGTGGAGAACGATGTTAAAGGAAAAAATTTAATTAACAATTTTTATAATTTATCATTTGAGAGATTTAATTATTTTATTTTTACAATTAATTAATTGTCGTTGATTTTTCAAATAGCCCCTTCAAGTTACGATTTCTCCCATAGGAATTGTATAGAGAAATATTTATGTATTCTTTTCATTTGTGTATTCCATGAATGTAAACAAATCCTCAAGCAGGCACTGAATTGGAATGGAATAATAATAATTATCTTTTCATAATTAAGAAGAAAAAGGCAAGGGTCCACCACAGGCGGGCCCGAGCCAGCTTAGGGGGTCCAGTGGGACGAAGCCCGCCGAACGCGGGCGTCGCGGCTAGTTAATTATATCTCTCAAATAAAAAATAATAAAAATTATTAAATTTGTATTTTTTCGGGTTATGTATTTAATTATGTTTCGAATATTTATTTTTAACTGCATTTGATCGAATATTTTAAATAAAACATCTGTTTAAACGATTGCATCCAATAACAAAATTACGTGGTAAAGATTAATGACGTTAGCACTCCCAGAGGGGGGTGCCTTCAAAATTACAAAATTATGAAATTAAAAACAACAACAACAACAACATATATTGTTCCAAAATAGTATGAAATACAGGGGGGAATTAAAATTAAATGAACTCCATACACATTTGGCAAAGGAATAAAAATTTCAAATCGCGAGTGAATTGAATGCAAAATGTCTATTGATTTTGTTGTTAGTTGCAAACAAAAAAAAAAAAACATTTTCATATCATAATTACGTGGCAATCTCATCTTGACCTAATTAAAAGTAATGAGCCCCCCCCCCATGCCCCTACTTTGAAAGCAAATACTTCTTAAATTTCCAATTTTTAAGTGAAATTCGATAAGAGAATTCAACAAGCAGCTTGTTTGCTTCACTTTGTGGCTTGGTATAAAATTTGATTAGTGCTCAACCTGGAGAACAATCTCTGATACTTTTATTAATTAGTTCGGTATATAGGATAAAATTACATTAACTTCGCTTACTTTGAATTTTATAATAGAGCGTTTAAATAAATAAGAATTAGCGCTATTTGTCAAGACTTTTTTTTTTTACTTTCTCTTACCGATATATATATATGTTAATATATAATAGTTAAAAAGTATTAGATTCATGTCACAAAATACGAAGTTGAGATTTTGATGGATATACACATTTTGATGTTCCCTGAGTCCAATAGTGTTCTGTCTGTGAACAAAATATCTCAAGAACGAAAAGAGCTAGGAGGTTGAATTTTTATATTTAAGTTATGCACCCCCCATGGGACGTGACACGAAGCTTTTGAACAAAATCGGCAAAAAAAAAAAAATACTAGTACTTTACTGATGCACTTTTTCAGTTTTTTTGGTTTTCTGATCAATTCGCTCTAACGATTTTATTTTTTTAATTCATAAATCAACTATTTTTTAGATGCTCTTTAAAGTGTATATTCTCATTTTGCCCTTTTTTTTAAACATTCACACTTTTTTACTCACCTTCACAGTCTTTTCGGCATCTTAGACCATTTTAAGACTTTTAACGATACTAGTATGTTTTAATATATCTATTGGGGATCCAGGCATTCTTATTTAAGCCATTTGGTATCCAAATGGCTTAAATAAAATCATCAGACTGCCTGGGGTCCGAACCCGCGTCTTTTGGTACACGAGGTTAGCACGCTAGCCCCTACACCAAGTCCCGAGAGCATGAAAAAATTATCATTACTATATTCCAATCCAGTGCCTGCTTGAGGATTTGTTTACATTCATAGAATACACAATTGAAAAGAATACATAAATATTTCTCTATACATTTCCTATGGGAGAAATCGTAACTTTAAGAATTAATAACTCAAAAAGTAATAGGAATTTCGGGATGAAAATAATTTTCCTGTAATCTCGAGAAGGTCCTATTTATGCATATAAAATTTCATTTCAAAATTCCAACGGGAAGTTGCCTAAGTGTGACAGACAGACGGACATTAGCGAATTATATTGACAAAAATATATTATTAAACAGTCAGGCTTTGACTGTAAGTTGAAAAGAACAATTTTTGTAAAAAAAATAGCGAGTAAAAAACACATCTTGTATTTTAGCCAACCACTTAAGAAGTTCTAACAGCAAGACGAAACATGGTCTCGGGTCAAATAAAGTTTTGTAAAAAAAATTGAAAGAATTTTTCCTGTATTTCCTAGAAGGTCTTCTTTGAGCATATTAATTATATTATAAAATTTCGTTTTGAAGTTGTCTAAATAGAACTATTGTAAAAATGGATCTTGAGCTTCATCTAATTCATGTATTCTGTTTGAGCAATTTTCGGAAATGAGTTTTTGCACCCTTATAGAGATGGTTATGGATAGCCGGGTTCCCATATCCTATTTGAGGTAGCTCAACAAATTTGTGAAAATTTTCCCATTGAAATGGGTTAGTTATAAGAATTTCGGGATGAAATTAATTTTCCTGTAATCCCTAGAAGGTTCTCTTTATAGATATAAAATTTCATTTCAAAATTCCAACGCCAAGTTGCTTAAATAGAACGCGACAGACAGACGGACATTAGCGAATTATATAAATGGGGCATTCCACGCCAACTCGACCACTTTTGATTTGGCTGAAACTTTGTCATCTTTTTATACCCTATTGAAAACGTGTCTAAGAATTTTTTTCAGATTTTTCGACCCAGCCAAAAAAAGTCATAGCATTTTCAAAAAAGATCGACTTTTTTTAATTAATCGTATTGACAAAATTGACAAAAATTAACTTATTGGGACGTTTTTTTTGTTGAAATTTTTGTCTTTAAATGTAATTTTCAGAAATAAATATGACAAAATTTTACAGATTCATCTTAAACGTTTTTTTTGACATTTTCGGAAAAAAACAAAAATTTCGGGATGAATGACACTTTTTTTTAATTTTTTTTTATAAAAAAATTTGATTTTTTTTCTATAAATGCTCTGAAAATTTCAGAGTGGGATTATTTCGCATTCTATTTTTTTTTTTTTTAAATTGAATTTTTTTTTTTTCTCCGTTTATTTATCATGACGGTGCTCTTAAATTCTTACAGAACTGACCGATATTCCAGAAAATTGAAGAAAAATAATAATAATAATAATAGTTAGATGTGATGAAAATCGAGAAAATTTCATTTATCCTGAAAAAATAAGAAATTCCATTCCATTCAGAGAATTGTAAAGAGAAACACACATTAAAGTGTCTCTCCGAGTTTTTTGTTTTTTTATGTGGTTTTTTCTTTGAGTTTTAATAAGTGATTTACATCATTCTATTCCTTGTTTCGCCTACTACTTGCGGTATTGAGGTCGTTTCAGACAATAACTCCTACAGAGCCTGAGGGGCATAAAGGCTTTTTGATTAATCTAAATAGAGGATTGCTAATTTATTCGAAGAAAATTATTAGTCGAAAAGGTATTTATACAATAATCCTAGATAAAAATAAAAATCTATTAAAAAAAAAAAAAGTCAAAATATTAAATAATTATCTTTAATTCATATAAAAAAAAAGAGTTAAATTTAATACTGGTATATATAGCCATATCGCAGATTATATAATATAAATATAAAGTGAATATTTTTATAAAAAAAAAAAAAAAAAATTCAATTTAAAAAAAGGTGAATTGACCTTGAAATTGACATTTTTCTGCCCTATACCTGTCTTTAGCATTTTTTCCGTAGCTCCAGGGGCCTGTTCCTGGTTAGTCACCTGAATGGCCCGCCGGGTGTGAAGATTAACATCTCTTTATCGTTCCTTCCTCTCCCCACCCCCGTTTATTTTAGAAAAGAGAATAATACTAATAATAAATAGACAAATAAATTAACTTATTGACTGATAATAATATTAATGGTAATTATTAAAAACTAATAATGGTTGATATATAAAATTATAATAAAAAAAAAAAAAAAATCTATGGCTGAATCTTCTGCACCAACTGTTCAAGAAGACGTCACACCATTTGTTTCACGGCCAAAGATGATAAGGACACCTCCAAATAGAGATAATAGCCAAGACAGAAAAAAGAAGAAAGGTATGAACCAGGAGGACGATACCGAAGATGAAGATACGAACACCATGGAGCTTTTAAAAAAATTCTTAGTGAACTGAAAGAGATCAGGCAGTCTAATAAAGAAACGAGAAGGGAGAATGATGAATTTAAGAACAAAATGTTGGAAGAGAACAAGAAGCTCCATGATGAAATTAATTCTTTAAAAATAAAAATAACTGATTTGGAAGGCGTGGTGAAGATGTATGAAGAGGGTGAGAGAGGGAATGCTGATGGCAGCTATGGTGACTTGGAAAGGAAAATAGAAAATTTGAATAAAGAAAATGAAAACTTGAAGAAAATCTTTCTGGCCAGGGAAGAGAGGGAAAGAAGATCGAACTTGATTATTCACGGCATAAAGGAGTGTGAGAATGAATCGACGTCGCGAACGAGGGAGATGGTGAAGGAGTTTTTTGCTGAGAAATTTGGCCAGGATTTTTTAATAAACCATGCCGAGCGACTGGGTAAATTAAATGGTGGAAACAAACCAAGGATTATTAGAGTAATTTTGACCCAACATGATGATAAAGTGAAAATACTCAAAACTAAAAGTAGTCTACTGAAAGGGACAAATATACACATTCATGAAGATTTAACGAGTGAAGGGCAGAAAATAAGGAAACTGTTGATTAGAAAGGCCTACGAAATTAGAAAGGAGGGAAAACGTGTCACAGTAAGAAACAGAGGTCTCCTGATCAACAACACTTTTTTTATGTTTGTTGGAGAGGTGAATGGAGAAGTTCAACTTAGAGAGGTCGCAAAAAACGAAAGAGATTGAGAAGAGGAACTGGGGATGAGTGCCATACTCCTTGCTCGGCGCCCGAAGCAGGGGATGGAGAAGACGTGAAAATCATAGCCTGGAATTCTCAAGGATTTAAGAACTTTACAGAATCTGTGTTTTACAATGAACCCTTATTTTTGAAAGAATATAGCATCATTTGTTTGTATGAAACGTGGCTTCTTGAGGAGCCAAGGATTGACCCCTTTATTGCGGAAAATTACACTGTTTATTTTGCCAAAGCAGTTAAAGAAAAATCTAGAGGGCGTGCCAGTGGCGGTCTTCTTTTGTTTGTTAATAAAAGCTTAGAATCGAGGATAATAGAAAATAATAACTTATGGATGTTGGCTGAAGTTCACATTGGCAGTTTTAAATTTATAATTGGGGTCTTCTATTTTCCTCCAAACAATGAAATTGGCGTTTGCTTGGACCTTTTATATGATACTTTGTTGATGATGTCCGAGTCTGGTTCTGAAAACATCATGTTACTTGGTGATTTTAACTCAAGAATAGGAGATTTAAATCAGCTAGATGAGGAGATTCTCGATAATACAAACATCAGGGCGTCAAGAAAAACCTTGGATGAGTTTACCAGTTCAAGAGGACGACTATTGACAGAATTTATGGAGGAATGCGGCATCCTTGTCCTGAATGGTAGGACACTTAGCGACTCTCCTGCCCAGCCTACCTACATCAGCTCCCGTGGACAATCGGTGATTGACCACTGCTGGGTTAGTCTTCCTTTTGCTGACCATATTCTTGACTCAGGTGTAAGTGATAAAGTTTTAAACTCTGATCACCTTGCTTATTATGTAAGTTTTAAAAATAGGTTCTTTACCAAAGTTAATAGAGTGAAAAAATCAATATTAACTAAATGTACACAAGTGAAATTTTTTTGGAAGGATGAAATGCGCTCTATTTATAATAAACTAATAGAAAGGGACCTTTTTTTAAACATAGATGTAGATACTATTTCGTGCTCTTGTGCCTATGAACTCTTGATTGATTTAATGGAAAGGGTGGCCCAAAATTTGAACTTAAAAAAGGAATTATCCACCAAGTGTAGAACATATGTAAAAATTCTAAACCATGGTTTACCTCTGAATGCTTTGACCTAAAAAGAAAAATGTCTCAATCGCTTAGAGTTTGTAAAATAGAAAATTCTCTGAACCCACAGTGTCTAAATATTTAACTGATAAATTCAATTATAAAGTGTATAAAGCAAAGTAAAGAAGTATACTTTGACGGTGTTGTTAGGATCTTTCTCAGGTGGGTCATCCATGCCAGTTTTGGAAAAGAATAAAAAGTTTAAAACCTAGAAGGATAATATTCACGAATCCAATTGGGATCGCTATTTGGGAAAAATTTTTATTGTTCAATGGCAAAAAATGATTCGAACTGTTTCCATGTTGAGTCGGTACTTAATGTCAGTGACTCCCTTGGTTTGATGATCCTTTGTATGAATGAGCTGGATTACGCACTCAAGCCTATGTAAAAAGTGGGAAATCGCCAGGTTCGGATCGGATCCCTGCAGAATATTTTAAGCATTTAAATCTTGAGGGAAAACGGTTTTTACTGACGCTATTTAACAAAATCTTTGACACTCAGAGTATTCCGGAGACGTGGTCAAGAATTAATTT
>JAKCPI010007776.1:0-57677 GCA_023213315.1 Euborellia annulipes
ATTTTTGATTATTTCTCGCAATTTTTCTTGTGCAATATTTTAATATTCCTTTTCTTGATATAATTTTTATTTGGTTATACGATAGATAGTGGCTAGAAGCGTTTAGATAAAAATGGAAAAAGATGTAGGAGCTTTCTAGTCTAATAAAAATTTAAGCCAATTGCTTTCGAGGATTTTCAGCTCTATTAAAAAAAGTTATCATTAGTACATTAGTAAAAACAATTGTATACTTAATACTTTTGACCATATCGGATTAGTTTTTTAATTTTTAAGTCCATTTCAGCACCCCAAGGACCCATTTCATTTGATTTATAGTTTCCAATTTCGGATTAATTTATTTTATACGGATACCACGTATTAATCTCCCAGTCTTATTATCCACCCATATGAACGTATTTGACTTTAACTTGACTTTCTATATCCTTTTTTTATCTTCTTTCTTAGCTCCCCTCTACCCTCTTTTTTCCTTTACTTTTTCTCCTAAAGATTCAACTTTAACTCTCCAACCCCTGCTGCTAGTGTTTGTTTGTTCTTTTATCAGACTTTCTCAAATTCCACTTGGGGTATATGTATATCTGACTTTGACTTAACCCAACTCCGAGACTGTTTTATACTCTTTAGATACAAGATTGTTGAATGGGAACGGGACACGAGAGATAAAAAAAAAAAACCTTAAGGGAAGGTCATCTCTCTCTTTTAAAGATCAAATAAATTCAAGACAAACTTCAATTATTATTGTTTTTTTTTTTGTATAAAAAATATTTATTTATTTATTTGTGGAACTGATTGAATATTTTAAAAGCTAACTTATTTATTATTTTATAGCATTTGATTGTTATTCTATTTCAAAGGTAATTTTTACTTTCTCTTACCCTATATATGAAATATATAGAGAGAGAAAGTATTGTGATCATGTCAAAAATTCGATGTCGAGATTTTGATGGATATACATGTTTTGAGGTCCCCTGAGTCCAAAAAAGTGGGTCCCGCAAATTGGTCTGTGTGTGTGTGTGTGTGTGTGTGTGTCTGTGTGTGTGGAACCATTTTTTTAGCATGAAGGAGTTGAGCTAGCGGATTGAAATTTTATATTTAACTTAGGTACCTTTGAAGAATCTCAAAATAAGCTTTTGAACAAAATCGGCCAAAAAGTACTAGTACTTTACTGATGTACTTTTTTCAGTTTTTTTCGATTTTCTCAAAATTCCCTCCAAGGATTTTTTTTAAAATTCAAAAATCAATTATTTTTTAGGATGCTCTTTAAAATGTATATTCTCATTTTGCCGTTGAAATCTTCTGAAGACCACTTTACTCTTGTTCTTCATAGGAAAGATAGAAATGGTTGCCATGGTAACGGAATTTAAATCTTTTTCTTTTTATTAGATTAAAAATCAATTATTATTTAAATTCCCATTTATTTTTTTATTTCTGTTTTAATTGTTTCAAAGAAAACATATATATATATCTCTCTCACTTGCAAACATTATCGTCTCTCTCTACTCTTTTAAATTCCCTTTCCACCTTATCTTCGCATAGAAACAATGTTAATTTCCTATAGGGATTTGTATGTTAATTTCGATTCAAAAGGGGGTCCCCTTTGGAACTTTTTACGCATTTAAAATTTTTTTTTCCAATTCTTATGAAATTTTGTATTTATTTACGATTCTATATTGTGTATAAAATGTCCAAATATGAGATTAAAATTTTGAAAATAACCATAGTTTATTTGAAGCAGTCAACATTTAAAATGCAAGTTTGAAACTAAGGTGCTATCGGAAACTAAATATATCTCGACACAAAAAATCTGGTGTGACCAGCACAGTGCGCAACTTTCTCTTACCGAAGGGTAAGAGAAAGTTGTGTGCTGTGCGCCACGATCCCTCTCACCCTCATCTCCAATAAAATAAAAGTAGTAAAATAAATTCAAGTTTATTTGTTTATGATATATTTCTCTTGATTCCTTTCTATTATCATTAAAATCCTTTTTCTATAATCAGAAAATCCATAACATGATCACAGAGGGGATTTTTTTTTTTTTTTTTACAAACGTCCGTTTTTTTTTTCATTAATCCACTTCAATGATATTGAAAAAATAATGTTTGCAAGTGATATTTGTAATCTTTTTTTTTTTTATTTGAAAGAAAAAAATTTTTTTTTAAATGAAATATTTAAAATGATTTTTTTTTTTTTTTGTTGATATCAATTAATAAAGAAGGCATATAAGATTTTTGGATTAAAATTGAAAATAAAAACAATCCGATCGAATTCTTTGTAGGTGCTTTTTTTTGTAGTGGATGCCAAATGGACGTTGGCCAAAGTGTTTTCTAGCAAGCGCCTGTCCTACTAATGGCTATTTTTGTCACCTATAGAAAGAAATACATACCAAAACACTCAAACTCCCTCCGCATAAGGAAATAAGTTTAATTAAATACTGGATTGTTGAATTTACCATGATGAAAAATGATTCTAGTTGCTGAGTATGGTGTGATATACACCAATGAATTGACGTTGATATTTCTATATGAATAAAATTCTTGTATACACTGTTAAAAATTTTCAAGGAATATTCTTAAACTGTATGAAGTCTGTTATACTAACTGTTTATGAATTTTAAATTCGGGTATATGAAAATGTTCATATACTAAAAAAAATGAACTTTCATAAACCAATTTATAAAATGTTTCATAAACCGGTTTATGAAAAATTTCATACACTAGTTAAAAATTACTGCCTCTTGAGCGGATTGAACTCGAGCTTTTGGTTTCTTCTCTTGACGCCTATGTCATCTAGACTATTACGTTGCTAAGAATATCATACTTTTTAAGCTACTTAAATTTGATTCATATTGTTTTTTTTTTTTACTTAATAAACTGGTATATGAATTTGATTTCACAAGCTGGGTATATTATAATTTAAGCACGAAAGTATATGAAAAAAGTTTGAAAATTCATATTTTTATTTTACAGAGTATAATAAGATGTTAATATTAAAACGAACAGTCTTTCAACCTTTTGATACACCCACCAGGTTAGTAGGACTTACGTAGGATGTAATCAATTCTTTTAAAATGTCAGACTTTACTTTGTTTTTTTTTTCTCACTTCTTTAATCGTTTGTATCGTTTTTACAGAAAGAAATTAATAACCTGAAAAAAGAATAGAAATTTTAATAAAAGTTTTTATTCAACTTTTACTGCCCACATGTCATCACATACCTTTTGAAATATGTATTGATATAATTTAGAAAGTAAAAATAATTAGAGGTAATTTCATATGAAATATATCATAATTTGTCAAAAGAGAGAAAGAGAGAGAGCTATTTTCTTTGAAATTTCTTTCTTCTCACTCTAATTGACTTTAATTGAATGCTTCTATAAGTATTATTATTTATTCTCGTCTTAGAGTTTCCTCTCACTTCTAACTATATCAAATTATAATTTATTTGGCTTTAGAAAACACGCACTTGAGGTGGTTGGTGGTGGGGGTGTCGTTGTGTTTGTTAATCGATTCTGAAGTGACATGGCGAAAGAAGATGCTCCGGAACCAATTTTCCGCTCCTCTATGACTGATATTTTAGAAAATTTATGACAGTGTAATATTTTAATAAAACGTCAAGTTGAAAATAAATTCATACTTTCTATATATAAATAGGCTTGTAAATAATAAAGAAAATTTTTTATTAATGAATTGCTCTTAAAATTAAAATTTTTTGTTAATAATAAAAGTTGATTAATTGAATTTTTTTTTTAAAGAAATGTGTAATTAGAATAATAAAAATCTGGTGTGATATGCTGTCACACCAAATTTTTTGTGCCGACACATTTAGTTCAAAGTTCGTATAAATAAGGAAGTTACGAAGCCGGGTCATTTTAAATCAGTAATTAATTAATTTTTTATTATATACTATATAGGCCTATATAGAGAAAGTAAAAATACCTCTTAGTTTGATTGAATCAAATTTAATTAATTTTTATCACGAATGTGTTTATTAAAGCTTTTGTGGTTTGAAATATTATTATTAGGAGAATTTTTAATTATAGACCACATTTTTGTTTTAAATATTTATTAAAAATATATAAATACTGTACAACGTTTCAACTGCTTATTCTGCAGTCGTTATCAAGCACTGTGCACTTGCTCCGACTCAAGTGTCATGTCCGTTGCTTGCCTCTTTATATACAGCGACGTCAGCGCCATCTGTAGGCATTCCTGTGAAGTTAGATTCAAAGTTTTCCCGCCATTTTTACTCATTTCCATGAAGTCAGTCACATTTTTCAAAGCAAGTGTTTACATAAAAAGCATGATGTTACAATAAGTTTTCTTAGTTTGATTTTTTACATAGATGTTAAAAAATATTATTGTTAAATCATTCCAAAATTACATATATATGTATATAATTAATTTTAATTATAACATTGTAAAGGCAAGAAATTTGTGTGATGCTAGTCACGCCGCTTGGTTTTAATAGTAGAATAATATTTAATAAATTTTAAATTTAAATAGATTGAATAAATAAATATATTTCAATTTTCCCCTGGGTTATATGGAGCCAAATAAACAGCTTTTCGTTTGGTTTGCCTACGTTGCAGGCAAATTCATTCAGTGGATCCTCGGCTCATGGACTTAATTCAATCCTGGACTCTGGTCGTTACGGAATTGGTCATAATCCAAATATATTTTTCTCATTAAAATAATTCGTCCATTGCAGTGCCAGAAACAGGGAACATATTTTTATTACTTGTACTTATATTAACTCGGTTTAATTTAAATTATTAGTGTTCGAAATGTACAAATGTTAGAGAGCAAAATATATTTAAAGAAGGTTTGTTCAATTTCAGTTTCAAGAAAAGTTATTTTGGTGTATGTGTTTCCTAGATCGACGTCTTAGACAAATTATTGAATTATTTTTAAATTAAAATATTTCATCCCTAACCCTTAGAGTTCAGAGGTGTTTTTTTTTTACAAAAAGGTCAGTACTTTGCTTGGAACCCTAATCATTAAAATTTATTTAAATTATTTTGGCTAATTTAAAATAATTTAAAATAAATATTCACAGAATCAATAATTATCTTAGTGGGAAAAAAACAGAAAAAATAAATTTATCTCTATTCATTTAGAGATTAGACATTTTAATTTTCTTTCAATATGTTTTTTTTTTTTTTTTTTATCTTTTAATTAAATATTAAGCTCTGAAAAAAGAAATTTTTATTGTAAATATCTAGGCTATATAATAAAATATACAAATATTTTTTTTTTTTTTTTACTTTGCTTCAAATTGATCTTTGGTAGTATTTTTTGCAACTAGTTGATATTCCAAGCCACACGCGCCATATAAAGAAAGATATTTTTCTGATATAGAAACTATATAGTTTTTTTTTTTTTATTAATTTGAGATATCGGAAAAAAATAATAAATTTATTTCTATTCTATCTTTACTTCCCTTAAGATAAAATTTTTTTTCAATATTTTATTATTTCCTTATACTGTATATTATTAATTCGATAAAATATACTTAAAATTATTTTGGAATAAGATAGAACCAAACTTAATAAGAAAAATCTGGTGTGATTTAAGCACAGCACACAACTTTCTCATATTTAGTTTACAATATAATTTTATTAGAACTAAAAAGTATTAAATAATTTATTGTTTGAAAACAATATCTGTCGAAAATTACAAAAGAACTTAAGAAACAAAAAGAGTAGAAAGAAGCAAGTCTAAACGGGTAATCCCTTTATTTCGTAATGATTGTTAGTAAAGCGCAAAACAAATGATAAGTCCCAAGAGTCTTAAGACGTGGAATCCGACCTCCGCCAAACATCTTGCTTGCTTGCTTGCAACCAAAATGGACCTTAACTCTTGCCAAGCAAATAAACAATTTAAGAAGAAGAAGAAGAGGAGGAAGAAAATACAAGTTGCTCAGGACACAGATGCAAACAATTGCTTGCTAACACAAAACACTTACCAAGGAATTCCATTCGCTTTCAGAACATTATTCTATAAAACTTGGAAACTTTAATGCAATTTTAATTCTATAAATTACTATCTAAATAAAAGTTCTTCAGGACAAATTAAAAAAAAATATATATATATTTTTATTGTTCTTTTTTTTATAAAATAATGACATTTATGGACATTTTTGAATTTGAGCCTTGTCTAAAAGAACGTAGTATTTATATTTTTCTACCTCCTGACCATAGATGTCCAATTGATTGAATTTTTTTCCATCAATTTAGTTCATTTTTTTACAAATATAATATTTTAGCTACGCTTCAATTTCTTAGCTCAAATAATAATTTAGTTATAAACATATAAAACTTCAAAGTCGCGTACCAATAGCGTTACTCTCATCTCTAATCAAGAGGAGTTTTTCCCAAATCTCGGGGGGAGGGGAAGGGGGTAATTACCCCCTTACCCCCGCCAGGGGGGTATTTGGGGGGGGCCCGGGGGGGCCCCCCCCCCCCCCACCCCCTCCAAAAAAAAAAAATTTTTTTTTTTTTTCTTATTTTTTTTTTTTATTAATTATTTTTTTTAACTTAAAATTTAAAAAAAAAAAAAAAAAAATTAAAAAATAAAAAAATAATTTTAATTTTTATTAATTTTATTTTTTATTTTTTAATATATAAAATAAAATTTTTTTTTTTTTTAAGGAAGGGGGGGGGGGGGTAATTACCCCTCGCCATTGTCTCTAATTTGAAATATTAATACACATTTTTTTTTTATAATCATTTTAGTTCAATTTAGATATATACTTTGGCCAAGTTTGAATTTCCTAATTATTATATAGTTATTAACATAAACATAAACATGTGGCTGTGGTGTATTTGGTAGCGTATTGGCCTTCTATACAAAGGGTCGCGGGTTCGGATCCCAGGCAGTCCGATGATTTTATTTAAGCCAGTTGGATTGGCTTAAATAAATATGCCTGGACCGGCAATATATATAGGACCTATTATTAAATATAAGTATCGTAAAAAGTCTTATGTGCATGTGTGTGTGTAGGTGTGAATGGAAAAAGTGTGTTTTTTTTTATTAAAAAAACCAACAAACAAACATGTGACCAGCTCCACTCTCACATATCTATCAATTGTTTTATTATGAAGCTAAGTGATAGGGCTTGGGACATAATAGATCTTGAAGAAATCGTAGTGCTGTAGTCACATCCAACCTTTCCCTAATCAATCAAGTGATGTGTCTGTCACCAAACTTATTGCTAAATTTTTTTATAAAAATTTCTTTTCTTTTCAGGGGCGGACGTGCCGGCTTGGCCCGTGCGCCCGCCGTCCTCACTTGCAGTGCCAGTCCTGCAGTCAGGGACTAGACCTCCCCCTTAACAAGGGTGAGTTATAATTTATTGATTATTTGAACTTTAATTTAGAAATTATTTTAACAATCCTCTGGCTTAAAAAATTAACATAACATATATAATAATAAAATAATATAATCACTATTTTCAAATGCAAGTTATAAGAATATTTTACTTGAATTTAATTTTTCACAGGTATGAATGAATAAATATAATTTTTTTCTATCAAGCATACAAAATGTCTAATATAGACAAGAGAATTACTTATTTAATGAAAATTTTTATCTTATCATCCAAATGTCATTTTGTTT
The DNA here is from genome assembly GCA_023213315.1 of Euborellia annulipes. Lineage (NCBI taxonomy): Eukaryota > Metazoa > Arthropoda > Insecta > Dermaptera > Anisolabididae > Euborellia > Euborellia annulipes. The sequence goes on from JAKCPI010007776.1 coordinate 7,613, forward strand.
CTAAATGGATAAATAAAATTTTTTTTTTCTTAAAAAAAAAAAAAAAAAAAATAATGAATATGTAAGTAGGTTAATTAAATTATATATGCAAAAATTTAAACTCTAGAATACACATATATAAAAGTTAAGATCTCTCTGGGTCTCTCCTTTTCTAAAGGTATTTAAGTGAAGAAAAAACTAATAATAAAATCATCAGAGACTTTTAATAGTTTTGTTGGTTAAACAAAAGTACAGAATTTTAATTGAAATTACATTATGGTTTTTTTTTTTAGTACGGTGGTTGAGAAAGGCAATTATAGACTAATATTTAATTACATTTTTTTTTTTTTTTATTAATCTAAAAGAATGTCTTTTAAATTGATTTGTTTTTATCAAAACAATAAAATAAATTCATCTATAAATCATTTTTTTTTTTTATAATTAAGCCTAATAACGTAAAAAAATAAGGTCTGCCCTCTCAATCAATGTGATGTTGCTCATTATTTTATAACTAAATTAAGATAATTTCTCAAAGCTTAATTACAATTTTAAACATAAATAATAACAATAAAAAAAATCTTTAAAAAAAATATTTTTTTAATTTAAAGAAATTAATGCTTATTGCGAACATTAAAAAAAATCTTAAAGACCTAATCATTAAACAATGGAAAGAAACCACAAAGCATTAGTATCCTACTAATTGCAATTATTATCCGTGGGCAAGTTTGGACAGCGAATGCATTGCCTAAGCCGCTAACAGCCTAATATTTCGTGGTCCCCGCCTCTTTTTGCTAATGGTTTCTTAACTACCCCCACGCAGGCACATTTAAACCAAAGTCTAATGATAATTAAACATAATTGAAGCTCGAGCCGTTCTAGGCCAGCTTATTTTTTTCATTTAAAATCGCCACAAAATTTCAAAACTTATGTTAATTGATTGAGGTTTAAAAGTGAGGATTTTTTTTTATAAAATAACATCTTACGATAAAATAAAACTGTTACGGTAAACGAGTGAATTTTTTTTTTTATTCGTTTAAGGTCTTTTATGGCATCGGAGGTCATTTAGACCCCCGTCCCTATTTATTTCAATTGATTTGTATCCAACTAAATTAAAATGGATTTTGACGCCAGAGACGGGATCCGGACCCGCGACCCATGGTACAAATGGCTAGCATGCTAACCATTATACCAAGGCCCGAGGGCAACGAGTGAATATGACTCTTGTATAACATTTTATTTAGGTATAGCGTAATTTAAAAAATCTGGTGTGAATGATCGCACAGCACACAACTTTCGATTACCGAAGATAAGAGCTTGTCACACCAGATTTTTTGTGTCGACATATATTTAGTTTCTGAAAGTACCGTACATTCGAGAGATGTAAAATTTATAATGGGAAAATATTTATATTTTGTTACCAGAGCAACCATTTCTCCTATCTTTCCTATGAAGTAGAAGAGTAAAGTGGTTTTAAGAAGATTTCACTCGCCCTCGGGCTTGGTGTAGTTAATAGCGCGCCTGTCTTCTATGCCAAGGGTCGCGGGTTCGGATCCCAGGCAGTCCGATGATTATATTAAAACCATTTGGTTACCAAATGGTTTGAATAAGAATGCCTGGACCCCAAATATATATCTTTGTATTAATATAACGGTTATAAGTTGCCGAAAAGACTGCGCATCTGTGTGTGTGAGTGTGAGTGTGAATGAGAAAAAAGTGTGGGTGTTTTTTTAAGCAAAAAAAAAAGATTTCAATGGCGAAATGAGAATATACATTTTAAAGAGCATAGTAGTTATGATTTTGTTATGTATTAAAATTAGTATTATGAAAGAACTTCTGTAAGATTAAATTCATTATATTAATTAAAATCCATTTTTATCTATGACTCTATTCATTGAACATTCAAAATATATATATAGATCTCGAAAACTATTGAACCATAATATTAATGTTTGTTTTTTTTCATTGGGGCGAGGGCCTCTCTACCCTCCCTCCCCCCTTGCCTTGGATACCAATGAATTTAACAGGTTAAAGAGATTTTTTTAAATAAAGAATAATATATACTAACAAAAGTTGCATGTTTGCTTTCATAAAAATTACAATTATATATTTTTTTTATTTATATATTTATTATCATGGTATTATCTAAAAATAATTTCCAATTTTTTAATAGGTGCAACTCGATCCCAGCTTGCTAAGAGTCGTACCAGGTACGCAAAATAGCCGTGACCTGAAAAGCGTTCATGTTCAAAATTACCTCCCCCCATCTATTAAAACCGATTTCATTTCCTGGATATTACAATATGTATGCTGGGTCACGTGACAAATGGATATCAAACCCACTAGCCCAATATTTAAATGCTGAATTATTTATTCTAAGATTAGTTCATTTAAATTGTCCTCAAGATAGTTTTTTATTTTATTATATTTTAATGGGTCAACATCTTATGTATCATAAAAGATAAAATTCTTTACCCTTTAATATAAAAAAAAGCGAAAACAATCCCTTTTTATCGATTTAGTTTGTGTAAAATCTATAAAATAAAATGCTTCTTGAAAAAGTTTTAAAATAAAAGAACATCTTTAAATTTATTATAGCCTACATATTTTATACGTATATAATGCTAATGCAATAGTGCATTTAGTGCTCACAAGAGGCCCTTTGTACTTACGATATTGCTGACGTCCTCCCACCCGGCCTAACTACCTTCACCCTCAGGCAGATAACTTTTCGAAGATTCAGGGATTTGAGCATATGGAATTTCATTTCGAAATTTCAACTGGAAGTTTGTAAAATAGAGCAGATAAGACAGACAGAGACATTACTAGGTATATACTGTAGATAATAACTACTACAAAGCGAAAAAGACTCCCTATTGGGAAGATTCTAATTGCATAGGAACTAGTTTGGGTTTCCGAAACTAACAGTATTTTAACACATAAATAAAGCCATTTTGTATTCACTTTAGCCGAATCTATAGTCGATACCACAAGTGCCTGATGTGCTCGAGAGTGGAGCCTTGAGCTTAGGCAACCAACATGCTTAGTATTGTTTTAAAAGTAGCTTGTCCTTTTCAGCTGCATTAAAAAAAAGTAAAAAGATGATTTATTTATTTTAAAAATATTGACTAAACTCAATATTCCACTCTCGAGCCCATCAGGTACTTTACTCTGAATCATGGGCGTCCGCAGGGGGGGGCAACCAGGCACTTGCCCCCCCCCTGGAAAATTAAAATGATACAAAAAAATGTATAAAACAAAAAAAAAAGTACAAAAAAAAACCTTTCTCAGTATACATCCACCTTGCTACGGCGAGAAAGCTTTAAATACTAAGAGATGTATAACATTATTAATATCAAAGTACGTTTTTTTTAACTTATCTGGAAGTGACTTGCCCCCCTACAAAAAATCCCGCGGACGCCCTTGCTCTGAATCCCTCTTATAATTACCCCAGACAGTATAATTTGAATATTTATTTATTTTATTATCATATTAAATTACTTTTAGATCATTTTTTTTTAATTATTATTATTTTAATCTAATAATAGATATCAAATAAAATTAATTTAAATCAAAAATAAAGTTTGTTCCCCAACCACTTGTCAAATTCATTTCAAAAATAAATATAGATTTTCCAATTATTTTAAATAATTTAATTATGATAATTCATTATATTCATGGAGTATTTTTTTAAATAATTATACTGAACCCTAGAGTGAAATATAATAAATAAATTCATTGGACACGTAATATCGCTGGGGTTATCACCCCTGAGCCCCCCCCCCCTTTAAATTCTCCCATTTAAACTGGAACTAATGTTTGTCTAAATCTCATTCCATTGATTATATCACGACATCCGCACTGATTATATAAATTGACCTATTCTGTTCTGTGTCATAAATAGTGAATGTGTGTTGCAGAAAATAGAATGGACAACCAATGAAAAATGTATTAATTATTTAATATTAATTTTTTTTATGGAATTACAAATGGATTTTTTTAGACATCTGAGGCTGACCAGACAACATATTTTTAAGTTGGTTTTATTCGGAAAGGTAAAGTTTTTTTTACCGTTAATTAACTAATATTAAAAATTATTTGATTATTTATTTCAAATAGTTTAATTAATTTTCTTAGATTACTTTAATAATTACCCTCCAAAATCTAATAATTAAATATATATATTATATGGGGGTTCAGGCATTTCTATTTAAGCCATCTGGTATCCAAATGGCTTAAATAAAATCATCGGACTGCCTGGGTCCGAACCCGCGACGTTTGGTATTGGAGGTAGGCACGCTACCTACTACGCCAAACTCGGGGGCTACTTCCTTTTATTTTAGCTAATCAGCACCCTGATAGACACATACACACAGGGAACTCTACCATCCTGACATCTCTAAGAAAATTATACTCAAACTCTTCCGTTCCCTCACTCTTTTTACGTTCTTCACATAATGAACAGAATAAATCACCCACGTGAAACGTATTCAATTTCCTTCTTGTATATATACGAAATATATCATATGGCTATTAATTTAAATTTAATTAATAAAGGATTGAGAATTCTTGAATTAATACCCTAAGTAGTTCAGGTAGAGAGAATAGATTAGGTATTAGGCAGATATCAAAGTTGGCAAGCCAATTTCTGGCTTGCTAAAGCTAATAAAACTTTCCTATTGCATTACTTGATATTAGTTCCGCCACCGAAGCACCTCCCTCCCCCCCACCCCTCCACTCACCTCTCCTCATCCCCTTCTTCATTCCCAAATTCACGGCAGCCAATTTACACTCGAATGTCATAATTGAGTTGTTCAATTGTTTTAATTGATAATTGTAGTATATATTTGGGCATCCTATATGCAAATTTCGTACGTAATAATATTCAAACGCACCTCTCTTGGGACTTAATTTCATGTATATAAAGAATCTATTCAATATGTTATGCATTAATAATTGCAGGAAAAGGGGGATGAATATAAAATTCTCATTCAAGTTATTAAATTGCAGTTGACCAAATCGTATATAATCTTTTTTATATATAACATATAATAGAGATTATTTAATATTTGAAATAATTTTATCATTTATGTATTTTTTTTATACTAAACTAATACAATCTTTTTTTTTTTTTTTGTTGAATTTAAACTAAGTAAACTCAGATTATTTTTTTTTCATTAGGTTTTATTAATAACTATATTTAATTTTAGAGAAAAAAAATAAAAAAATTTTATTTTCCACGAGTTTCTATTAAAATCAGGGTAAATTCACTACGGTGAAATTAAATAAATATTAGTTCTTTTAAAATAACTCGTGAAAAACCCTTGTTTATTTAACTCATATATTTGAAATCTACAAACTATTTTAAGTAGATACTTAATTATGAACTATTTTAAAATATTTCGACAACTACATAAACGTATTTGTAGTAGTTTTAGAAGTGAAAGATAAAATACAAATAATATTTTGGCTCAATTTTATAAAGACTGTTTATTAAGTTTTTGTGGTTTGTATTATTATTATTATGGGAGTTTTTAATTATAGACAACTGCAATCGAAACCTAGGGCGTGAAAATAAGCTTTTGACCAAAATCGGCCAAAAAGTATTAGTACTTTACTGATCTTTTTTCGACTTTCTCAAAATTCGCTTCAACGATTTTGATTAAAATTCAAAAATCAGTTATTTTTTATATGCTCCTTAAAATGTATATTCTCATTTTGCCAGTGAAATCCTCTGAAAACCATTTTACTCTTGTACTTTTTTTTTTTTTTAAACACTCACTTTTTTCTCATTCACACTCACAACACACACATTCACAGAGTCTTTTCGGCAACTCAGGCCATATAAGACATTTACGATATCCGTTATTGATTAATATACACATATTGGGGGTCCAGGCATTCTTATAATATAAGAATGCCTGGACCATTTGGTATCCAAATGGCTTAAATAAAATCATCGGACTGCCTGGGGTCCGAACCCACGACTTTTGGCATTCGAGGTTTGCACGCTAACCTCTACACCAAGCCCCGAGGGCACTCTTGTACTTCATAGGAAAGATAGGAGAAATGGTTGCCATGGTAACAAAATATAAATTTTCCCATGTTTATAAATTTTACATCTTACATCGTACCGTACTAATCATTAGTCTACACAAAAAATCTGGTGTGACAAGCACGATTATCGAAGATGAGAGAAAGTTGTGCGACCAGTCACATCAGATTTTTATCATATAAAACCCCCACTATATTTTGATTAAACGAGTGACATTTTATTATTATCCAGTAAAGATAATCACTCAATTTTCATACCCTTTTAGTAGGTGAATATATATTTTATATTATATTTGATGTTAACATCGTCAATTCAAGAAAATGTCCAACCCTAAAACTCGAAGGAACAGTAAGTGAATTAATTACTAACGGATTTGGATTAACTAAATAGCTTCACTTGTGTCCCAGTGAGAGACAGAGAGAGAGAAACACGTTCGAAACTAATAACTCAAAGCCGTGGCTTTCAAAGCTCCATTTCCATCTTCTGAGAAACGAATTCACTTTCCACCAACGCAACCACAATTTGTCACTAATACTGATATTAGATTTATTTAAATCTTTAAAAGAGAAGAATTACAATAAATAATCATATTCAATGATGGCTTAGCAATTACTTTTTGAATTTATAAATGAACATTTTCAAGGACTATCCATCTACTTTTGTTTTTGATCTAAATAAATCATTTATTTAAGATAGAAATTTGCGAGAAGCTTAAGATTGGGCAAAATTGCGCCCACTGGAGTCGAACCAGGACTTCCACGGCCTCAATATTTATGTCATATATATTTACTGCAATTATATTGTTTCAAACGGTGCATATAAGAATTTATTTTAAGTATCTATATTAAATAATTTTTAATTATAAATATGTTTCACGTAAAACCTACACCACTTTCCTTCCAAACTATAAGAATTTATTTTCTTTTGCTTCATGTTTATATGGGTAGGCCTATATGTAAACGAGCATTCATTTTTCTAAATTAATCCATTTCCATATGAAAAATTGTGTTTTGAAACACACTGCATGAGAAACACAAAAAAAATTAAACAAAATTTTTTTACAAAGTGTAATGAACAGTCTATTTGAGCATCTTTGATTGAAAAAATTTTTTTTCCAAGACAATACCTAGTTAAATCATTTATTGTTATGAATGACCGTGGTTAATGCATTTTCCTTCATAAAACCATTTCTCAAAAGAAAAATTTTAATTAATAGATCATTTTTTTACTGTTTTTCCCTTTATTGCGCATATTTAGTTATTTTATTAGGTTTGATTGAGCTTTTACATCCGGGCTCTAATAATCACAATTTATGCTGAGGAACTTTGACAGATGACACAATTTATTCTATCTCTCTTTAGAATCAGTATTCAAGGCGCATTCTATCCTAATTAGCCCACGGGATATTATTTAGACCCCTACCACAAGAGACCGATCCTCTACCACTGTGCTATGGCCCATGGACGAGCAAGATAGTTTGAATAACCTTTTTATTATGTTACATTTAAATAATTAAAATGGAGGAAGATAGGGATATATTAAAAAATCTCTTTTTTATTAGTTCTACTAATTATGTATTATTTAAACTAATTTTAAACAATAAAAGATTCTAAATAATAAATTTTTAGTTTTATTGGAATTAATTTAGTCTCTTGGAGACAAAAACTAAGAAAATGCATAGTTTTAAGAAAATTTTCAAAGTTCAAAGGCGTTGGGCCGCGTGTTCTGTTTTATAAATGAGTTCAAAGTTTCCAGACATTTTTTAATGCAATGGAAAAGATCTATGGGTACCTACTATTAAATTTCTAAAAAAAAAATTTGACCTCTATAAATAAATACCACACATATATAAAACCACTACATATATACAAAAAATAAATAACTAATTCCAAAGGGAAATGACTCACGGTGGTATATAAAAAATAATTTTCTTGTTCAAAATAACAAAATACTGGAACCAATTAATTTAATTTTTTATTAAATATCGATTTCCCTAATATATGTGTATTTTGTTATATTATATTCAAACCAGAATATTATTATCTTTATTAATTAAAAATAAATAACTTAAAGAAAATTTATTATTTTAAAGATAGCATATAATTTTAATGTTTTTTTTTTTTTTTTTTTTTTTTTGAGCATATTAGCAATAATTACAATTATACAGTAGATTTTTATTTAAAAAAAAATATATCTGATGCAAATTGGTCGCTGTTGGTTGGGACAGAAATGCCCAAAGGTATCAAAGCTTTTATTTATCGAAAGATGAATTGCGACAGCCGAGAGCGTTTTTGTAATATACGTGCACGGAGAACTATCCTATACAATATGTAATATATTATTTCAGACAGAAATACAATTTATGATTTTTTTTTGAAATTTTAATAAGTTTTTTTTTTTTTTAACTGGGAAACAAAATGCATTTGATTCACTCTGTGGGGAAATCATTTTTTTTTTTTTTTTTTTTTATAAATGAACAGGAGGATGCTCTTCTAGTGGAGAGTCTCATCGCTCGAAATAATTTAATGGACTTCAAATATGAATTAAATATTAGGTTATATTCAAAAAATATTTTTAAAGAAAGAGTATTTATTTTTCTCTGAGGTTGTACTTTTAACATTTTAACATTTTTAGATGAACAAATAACATTTTGGAGCAGAATTTCTTCTTTTCGAGATTGAGGAATTTTCTCCTCTATTTTAGAAGGGATTTTTTTCAAATCTATATACCGGGTGGCCATTAGTACGGGTTCGGTAAATTCATCGTTGCACTTTTTTAAAGTAAAGTAAATATTTGCCCACTGATCGCTAATCGTATAAAGGGTGTAACGATACTAAGTTAAGATTTTTTTTTCAATGGAATGCCCTGTATATTATTGCATATTTGGATTGCCCGGTCAATTTTAATCAATACTTGGTACTCAAGGCAAGCCGTTTAGGTGTTATTTGACATTTTGTGAAAAACCAGTTGTTCAGTTTCAGCCGAATATCTCCCAAACCATAAAACATAGAAAGTTCTGGTTTTGCACCAGTGTTAACCATGAATGGTCGAACTTGTAAGTAGTGAGTTGAAATAATAAGCTTCGGGTTGCGCCAGTAATTATTGATAGAACTTTGACTATTTTGATTGAGACTTAATTTTTTCAAATGGAACCACATATCTTTTGGTTTGCATGCAACGTCTTATTAGCTAAAACTAAAATTAAAATGGCTACCTATCATCAACCATTTAGGAAAAAAAATCAAGTTATTTCTTTTTTTGTCCGAAACTTAAGATTATCTTCATCCAACAAAACAGTAAAATGGTCTTGGATTCATCGTCAATAGCAACGAAATGGAATGGAATGGGTTAAATTATTTATGGTGATCAGAGATGTAATTTATATAAATAGGTAAAATTAATAAAAAAAATAATGTGATTTTGAAAAAGAGTATTAGTAGTTTATTAATTTACTCTTTTAACTTTATTCTATTTTCTCATAATTAACTACATCGATTTTTAAACATTTCACATTTTTGATTAAATTAAATTAATTTTACCTAGCTTTCAAAACTTTCTTGCTTTTCATTAAAAAGAAATCTTTACATTTGTTTTAAAATCTCCGAAAGGATTAGTTAACCCCGCCCACCAGAGATAAATCTTGGTTGTGCCATTGTAATTTAAAATTATTTAGGTATCTATATTTAGTTTAAAGTTTATTTGATTTCACTTTTAGAAGAAAAAATTATCTTAAGACTAATTAATCTCAAAAGGCACAAAGTGCTTAACTGATAAAGTTGATGTTAGAATATTCCTAAGTCGCTTAAGCTTAGAGATAGAACCCTCTAGTTTAAAAGATAAATAAGGTAACGACAAGAAATTTGCTAAGACATTAACACCTCAAGTGATTCCGTTTAATAGCTTCGTTTCTATTTTAACAAGCAAGTGCACACATATACTCTTATTGGGCACTTGAGGTTTCAGGTGGAAAACCCTTTTCTATTCTTCATATTGAATAGCCTTGCTCGTAGTTCATTCATAAAGCTGTGAAATGGCGCTTGTAAAGGCGAATAAGAACAACAAGGGGAACGAGAGGTTGGTTTAAAAAAAAACCCTTAGGTAGGGTTGTTTGTTATACTACAAAATGGGCCTGAAGCGGGGGTGGGGGTGGGCTTCTCGTTTACACGCACCATTTAGACCGAACGCAGCATTATAGAACCAGACATAAAACTGCCAAATTTATATCTTCACGTGCTCCAAGGACATAAATAAAATTACAGCCAAATGATATTACAAACCATATAGGATGGTCAAATCCCTAAAGTACGATTAATGCTTAAATTTTAAAAATTTTATTTTTGTTTTAAAGATTATTTTGATTTTAAGCTTTTTAGAATACAGACAACCTGATTTTCTCAAAATTTTTTATTCTTTTACTTCCTCTTCTCCCCGACTTTCCTCGATAGAAAGAAAGAAATTTCAAAACATTTAATAATTAATAAAACATTTCTTCTTTCTAATTAAATTAAATTTTGATTATTAATGTAAGATTTAATAAACAAAAAAATCTATCTTAATTGATAGGTCTAATCCTGTTCAAATTTTATTTTAGGAAATTTCTTTGCTGAAAGTGGTTCTCGTATTCTGCTAAAATAGTAAATGAAATTTTATAAGAATTGTAAATAAATCTATGACGAAAAATATGGTGTGACTAACCGCACACTTTGTTGTGCTATATCATCCCCAAATATTTTTGTGTTGGAAAATATTTAGTTTTTAAGAATCTATTAACACCCCCCCCCCCCAAAAAAAAAAAAAAAAAAAAAAATTATAATCAGAGGAAAATAATTTTTAGGTATCACGGCATTTCTCCTATCTTTTTTTCTTTTTGAAGCATAAGATTAATGTATGATTCAAACAATTATGAGGGCAAAATGACAATATAAATTTTAAAGGATATCAAAAAATTAATTGATTAATGAATTTTAATGAAAATCGTTTTAGCAAATTTTGAGAAAATCGAAAAAAAAAACTCGAAAATTAAAATTATATTAGTAAAATTTTAGCACTATTTTGGTCCGTTTAATTCAAAAGCATAGTGTAAATTAAATATCAATTTTCAACCTCGAAGCCATCCCTTTCTGTTCTTGAGATAATATTGTTCACCGACACTCACACACTGAGATAGACCATTTTATGCATTTTATTAAATATCCATATTATTAAATATCCATATACTCTGAATAGAAAACAAAATAATGATTTCTTCTTTCACTTCTGAAATGGAATTTTAATTTTAATTTGAAAACGAAGGAATGTTTTTCGAGTTTAGTAGATGCTTGAGGCATGTCAGGCAAAACAAAATATTTTGTGTCAGCTGTAAATAATATTCACCCTTAAAGTTCAAAACCTGAAAATGCAGAAAATACATTCTAAGTGCCAAAAACAGACCCCAAACATTAATTTATTTAATATGACAGCATAGGCGCCGAGAAACGACCCCTTTAACTTACAACCCCCCCACCCCCTCACTAAACTTGAAAAACATATTTTTTCACTTTCTCTTACCAATATATGTTAATATTGAGAGACAAAGTATTTCATTTATGTCAAAAATTCGAGATTTTGATGGAAATAGATGTTTTGAGGCCCTCTGACTCCAAAATAGAAGGTCCTGAAAAATGTCCTGTCTGTGTGTAGGCCTAAGTCGGTGAACAAAATAAAGTATAAAGGAAATGACTTCGATGATAGAAAGTTGTGCAACCAGTCACTCAAGATTTTTTAAAATATATATTATAAGCTACTAGTTTATCCAATAGATCTATTCTATAAATCTAAATCTATAAGCAATTTTGCTTTGAAGAAAATATTTATTTTAATTGCTACTTTTCTGTATTTTATTTCAGCAAATTCTTAAATGACATCATTATAATTAAATATTAAAATTTAAAAATATAATTTCTTTTTAGGCTAATGAATCCATATACGGCGTTTCCATAAATTTCTCTCGCTATTAATATTAGTATAATTATTTTTTTTTTTTTTATAATTCTTTTCACAAAAATAATTACAAATGACAGATTTTAAAGATCACTCAATCATTGTCTTTTTTTTTTTTTTTTTCCTTTTACTCATTCAAAATCTTGACATCGAATTTTTGACATGAATCCAATTATTTTCTTTCTTACTTTCTCTCTATGGTAAGAGAAAGTAAAAAAAAAAAGCTAGGCATTTTGAAAAATCGAAAAAGGTGAAATAATATTTATCTTCTGATTCATGAGAGAACAAAATCGAATTCCCCTCTTTTATTCTAAAAAATCATCGACTATAATATGTAAAAATCTCAAATGGAAAAAATTTTAATCTCTTCTCTTTCAATAGATTTAATTTGAATTGATTTCCATATTTTAAAAAGATTGTTTTTTTTTTGCCAGCATCTAATTTGAAATTCTTTTCGTGAATACAATTAGTAATTAGAATAATATATGTTTATTTCGCTGACAATTAATTACATTTGAGGTTAATTGCAGGCAAACGGCCCTGTTGTTTCCATTCCTTTTATCATTATTTGTGCGCAGACGCAGCCTATGCTAATTATTTCGTTTGCACATTCGTTCGCATTCATATTTTAAAACAAAAGCACTTTCATTCTCGCACTCTCTATCCCATTCTTATCATTTTGCAAAGTTTTTACAATCATTTATAAAATAAAATTTTAATTTTATAAAATAAACCCGAGAAATTTGAATTATGTAAAATTTTTTTTATCATTGCTTGGTTAATTCGACTTTCAGCCTAAATTTATTAAATCCTATAAACAAATTTGTTTTTTATTCTGTTGTCCTTCAAAATATTTTTAGTAAAAGTTTACCATTTAGATATTTTTCTCCCATTAATTATATAGGACAAGGACACATTTAGAATAAAAACACTGGTATAGGAAAAGAAAGGAAAAATTTATTAAAAATACGTACTATTTTCACTTAAAGTTTTATTGATATAGGCTACTTTTTAAAGAGTATCTAAAAAATAATTGATTTTTGAATTTTAATTGAAATCGTTAGATCGAATTTTGAGAAATCGAAAAAACTGAAAAAATACATTAGTAAAGTACTAGTACTCTTTGGCTGATGTAATTGTAATTTCTTGAAATACTTGCGACATAGGTACTTGGCTTAAGTATAAAATTTGAGTATCGAGAGTGTTTTCGTTTTTGATTAATTCCCATTAACCCACATTTTTTGAAATTTCACTTGAAATTAATTTAATTTATTGTGAAAAAAAAATTAAATTTCAAGAAGATCGATTCCGGTTAAAATATCAAAACATAATGTTTATGTAAATTTCTCTGAAAGAGATTTTATTGCTTTTAAATGCCTGTTTTATTGCTTTTCTTGAAATTGCCATTAAAAGGAGGCGATTCCCTTTTAGCTTGAATTTTACGTCATTTTCACAATCATTTGAATGAATTTCAACTGAAATATCAAAAAATGGGGATTAAATTAAATAACTCAATAAGGAATTCTTGTCCCAACTAGATTTAGATGCCTTTAAAATTTGACAAAAAGACTAAGTATCGAGAAAAATGTATCGAGTACAAAAAGTACTAGTAGGATCGAAACAAGAGTATCGATACCACTAAGAACCTATACTTTTTTCGTGTCCCTACTAGTGAAAGATTAACCCTGAAGAGGAAAGGGGGAACTACCCCCCGTACAGTTCACAGTTCAAGTGAACAGGAAATCAAAAAGATTTTTTTATTCTATTCAAGTTTAATAAAATAAATAGATGAAAAAGAATGTACTTCGATAATGTTAAATGTTCCCTTTGGTGGTGATCTCATGAAATTCGCGTCATGTCTGTCTGTCTGTTTCACTATCCCTTCTGCCAACTAGAATAGCGTCCTGAATGTCGCGTTTATTTTAAACACGGCGCCGATGGCGACGATCCCCTCTTGATTAAACTTAATAGGCGTTTGTTAAATGGAATGGAGCTAAGCTTTTGCTCTCTTCGCTTTTTTTTATTTTACTCTCTCGCTTTCTCACTCACTACTATTTCTTTTTTTTTTGATGTAGGTGTAACAGTTGTTGGCTTTAGCTACACACAAGTGTATTATTTTTAACTAAAGTTGAGGAAGATACGAATACAGGTGCCAATGACCTCATAGATATATGCGAACAAAATATAGAAATGTGGTTCATTGTATCGAAAAAAATTCTCATATGAAATTGAAGTAAAAAAAAAAAAAATAATAAAAGGGATGCCTTGGTTCGATCCCTGACTGAAGCAATTTTTTTTTAATCACATACGTTTTATAGTTTATTTGTGATGCCAAAATTGAAAGGGATGATTCAATTGTTATTTGAATTTTGTATTTTTCCAAAAACTATTAAAATTAATACGAAATATCAAAAACTAAAAAAAAAAATAATAGAAATCACTTAAAAAAAAAGAAAAACTATATTTTATTTCTCCCATATTATCTCCGTATGCTACTTTTGTCTTCGTACTAACATTTTTTACGATCCCTTGAGTTTATTTTTTACGTGTTATTTTTTTAAATTATGTAAATAACCGAAGGTCCTTTTATATATGAATTATTTTAGTATTTTCACAGATAAAATACGGTATTGAAACATTTTTTTCCCTCCTATTTTATCATTAAAAGCAAAATTTTTTTAATAATCCATTGGTTCGGAAAAATAATTTAATATTAATAATGATGTAAAAAGAGTAAATAACTAGATTAGAGACTCAATAATATATTGGGAGAAAGAGGTGAACTCCATTAGGGAGGGAATTGTCAACATCCCGAATGAAAAGCGAAAGGGTGATGGGTGATTTAAAATATATTTGAAAAAAAAACATGCAATTTAGATAATTTATTTCAATAAAATCATTTTTCTTGGAATAATAAATTGTATAAATTTTCAAGAATTTTTATTTTTAACAATCTTTGTTAATTAGGGATAGGATTTATAATGTATCAGAGCAGAAAATTTATTGAAAGATTTTTTTTTCAAGCCAAAGTTCAGGGCCGTAGTAAGGGAGCGGCAGGGTGAAATTTTTTTTTCTCTTATGTTTTTTCTTTTGTTTTTTTGTTTTGCCAAGCGCCCCATGGAGATCCTGGGTTCGATTACGAGGGGCTATGGGGCACTTGGCCCAAAAAAAATTATTAATTAATTTTTAAAATAATACTACCCGAAATGCCACGGAATTCTTTAAGAAATGATTCAAACATTAGTCTTAAAAAATTAATTTTAATTTTTTTTAATTGCCTAGTTCCGCCATTGTTTATCACAGTTATAAGTTATTTGATCGGGCCCCTAAAAAAAAAAACGGGTTTTTAAACAAAAAAACAAAAAAAGAATATTTTTCAAAAAAAAATTTCTCCACTGATATTTTCTCTAAATCCAATCACTAATAATTTTCAATTTTCTCAAAAGAAAATATGTCTTTTAGCCTCTCTCTAAACAATCTGATGCCAATTTTAGCAGGTCAAATAAATTTACAATTTGTTTGAATAAAGGTTGAGTGAATTCTTTTAATAATAAAAAAAAAAAATAATAATAGGCCTAATTATTTTTATGCTTTTTTTAACTATTCAACTTTGGTAACTTAGAATAACTTTTAACTAACAATTTGGTAACTTAGAATACATTTATTTTATCTTTTGATATATAAAAATTTAATGAAATTCTTTTGTTGAATAAAATTAAATAAAACTACCTTAAAGCTAGGACTTGCATTGAAATGGAGATGTGTGTACTTTTTAGAGTTTATGTCTCCCCAGAGTCTATTTTTGTCAACAAATAGGAGGCAAAAGGGTCAATTAAGTAGCGCCGCCATCAATTTTAAGCCTTAATGAAAAGGTCCTGGGAATATTTTTTATTACACACCTTACAATACGGAAAGCACTTCAGTAACAACCTGTAATTTTCCCACCAGGGTCAATCTCACTTAAAGGTTAGAGATAATTAGTCGACAGGCAATTTTCTTTTAATGACAGAATACTAAAGAATTTATGATGAATTTATCATTGTACTCGAAATAAAGACATGCATTCTACAAATGCGTGAAAAAGAAATTATTTTTATATACCATTGACCTGGTGTTACGCCCCCTGGACCACCTTGCTCGCCTTAGGAAGCAAATGCATCATATTTATTATTGCTGTTTGGAAATTTTCAAATTTCCCTCTCTGACTTAAATTTCTGAATTAAATTTTAAATTTCCCGCTCCACTTTCTGTAACTCTAGCCAATCAGAGTTCTGATCGGCACAGACGGAAGCTAGCTAGCCGTTAGCGCTTTATATATACTAATGATGTTAAGTCAATTCTACACTTTCCCGCCCGTTTCATTTTTTGAAAATAAATCTCCTCTTCAATAGATTGTTTTGAAATTTGGTCCAAAACTAGAGACAAACGACTTAATTGTTACTTCCGAGGTTCAAAATATTTCGTTCATGAGAAGCTGAGAAGATCGTGGCTCTTCTTAATAGTCGCTAGCGATGAGATTTTTCTTAATTCCAATCAATATAAAAATATAGGAACAGTGGTGTCTAAGCCGTGTCAGATACCAAAAAAAAAAGATCTTTAAAAGATTGCTTTGTTCCTCTAGTAGAAGAAGAGATGCAATCATGGAAGTTGTAATGTGGTAATGTTGTTGTCTGTAGGGCTTTAGAGATGCTGAAATTTAGAGATGATCGCATTAACTTCTTACTGTGTTTCTGTAATAAGCCTGTAGGGCCTAACAGTCACCTCGTGGTGGTATTGTCTGTGAAATAGTTGTTTGAAGTTTTTTTTTAGATTTTTCAAACGTTTGAGGTAAGCTTTTAAAAAAATATTTAATCACTTATTCTACTCATCTATTTCTTAGAGTTTAGGTAGTTATTTTATTTCTTTTATCTATTTATTAATAAGCAAATTTTCGTTTGTTCTAAACAAAATAATAGATTTCTCATTAGCATTGATTAAAGCTTGCTTTTAATGAATAAAAAATTATATTTATCTGATACATATAAGAAAGTCAATATTTTTCTGATATATTTTTTCCTCTCAATCTTTTTTTTTCTTATTTGCTCGTTCTTCCTCCTCTTTCTCCACTTGTCAACTCATATTTTTTCATTATACCCATTTTTATTCCTTTTTCTCTGTACACAGCCCTTTTGTTTGGACAGTGTCTCTCTAACTATTCCAGAACTGCTGCCTTTGTATTTTCCTTTCTCTTTGCTCTTTTTTTCGAGCTAATGTTTCTTTACCATTTCCTACTTCAATATATTTACAATGAAGGGGATCTCTTTCTGCTACTCGCTATCATCATATACTATATTCTCAGAAAGGAATCATTTGGTTGATCAAGAGATTAGAGTCAGCAGATAAAAGCCATTCTGGTCAAAAATTATTGAACTCATTCTTTTGAGAGAGAAAATATAGAAAATCCCCTCACCCCTTCCTCTCTCAAGGAAAATCATAAGAATATTAAATAAACATAGGCTACTCATGTCTTTGCTGTAAACATTAAATGTAAAAAGGAAACAGGACATTTTAAAGGTGTCAAGTGAAACTGGCTAATCTCATTAAAATGGAAATTTCTCCACTAGGATACATTATATTGTATTATTAGGTCTAAATACGAATATATTTGAAATTTAAATTCGTTCCCCTGTCCTTTAGAGCTGGCATATACATTTATAGTAGAGTATCCTCTGTTTGCCGTAAAAGGCACTAAAAGGGTCTCTAAATGCCCCCACCCATCCCTTATTCCTGTCTATCCTGTTCACTTCATTTTGATAGGGCAGCCATAAATTATGCAAGTTGATGATAAATCCATGATTAACATTAGATCGTTTATTAGCATGAAAAAAATAAAATTTGATATACTGTAGTCTTGCTAATCGGGACTCGAAACTCCGGCATACCGGCTAATCCGTTGTGTTGAAAAGCCACTTCTTTGGGATATTGGAGCAAAAAAAGGGATAATTTAAGAAAAAGTGCATTACAGATTTTTTCAAGAGAAATATGTATGTATTATATAGTAACTTAGTATTATGTATACATTATATTATATTGGGACTTTGTACTGTACAATCAGTTTCATTATGAACCGCAACCCCTACAGAATAGAGCCATGAGATTAGACAACCAGAGTGCTTAGAAAATAAACTTTTTTTTATTAATATTGCAGTGGAAATACTTTTTTTTTAGACAATAATTACGCCAGCTAAGCACTCTGGTCGTTTAACTTCACGGCTCTATTCTCTAGGGATGGCGGTTAATATCGAAACTGACTGTACAGTGAGCGTCACAATTTAGTCCCCAACTGGGAGTTAGAGCCTTAAGTACAGTATATGGTATTTTTTGAAGTAATTTTAATGACCGAAAAGGTAAAATAAAATCTGGTACAGATGATTTTATTTTACCTTTTCAAATTTAAAATTATTTCTCTATATACCATATACTATACCATATAATTAAGGTTCTAGGCCCCAAGTGGGGGCTTAATTGTGAAACTCACTGTACTTTAATAAATATTGATACATTAATATTTTATTGTAACTTTTTATTGTATGTGTACGTAACATTAAAAAATAATATATAAATAAAAAAAAGAAAATCAAATATTAAATTTTGCATTAGGCTATATTAAATATAACGGGTAATCCGGAATTTTCAGAATCCCGCTTAGGGCACGTCCCGTTTAGGCCGGATTAGCAAGACTACTGTAGCCTATATGGAATATGAATGAATAATCATTTTACAAAATTCCGTATAGTGTTTTCATTTTCAAAAAAATAAAGATACTTTGGAAATTAAAAGGTCGTAAATGACAAAATGCTACTTTTCAGGAGATTCAAAAAACAAAAAAAAACATTTTCCCTCCTAACTTTTCTGACCTTAGTACTATTTTAGTTTTTGAAAGACACTTTTTCTCAGAATATAAATATGTAGGCTTATTTTATGAGAAAGATGATTTTTATCGAAACTTCCGGCGGACATTCAACAAACTTCTATATCTGGGCCACCATTCCAGATGTTGAGCGCTGCTCGGCATTGCTTGTTGACAATAATGTGGCTGTTGTCCTTTCTTCTTGCCAGGCCCGCCGGCTATTTATTTTAATTAATTGGAACTCAATTATACTAAAATAAATTATTGTTCTTTAGGCCTGGAAGCGAACTCCTGACCCCTTACACGAAAGAGGCGAGAGCTATATCACCGTAGGACTTAAAAAATATTGTTAATATATATAATTTTCTCATTTGTCAAATTGGTAGAAATGGATTAGTTAGTTCTCTCTTAAAAGATCGTCTTCTCTTTGTGTTTGTTTGCCCTTTTGGCCCCAAGATCACCAGAGAGGTAGAGTTGTAAACGAGAAAGAGTAAGAATACGACAGGAGAATGAAAGAAAGGGAAGTAAGAGAAGAAGAAATAGAAGGAGAATGGGACCGGAAAAACAAAGAGAAGCTTCGTTTCGCATTTCACGTGACGTTTTCAGCAACGTTTGTTTTTATTGCGTGTGATAAATGGCGCCTCCAGGAGGCCTTCACCGTTGACGCCCAGCAATCCAGATTAATTGACAAGAGAGAAGACAAAATGAGAGGCGCAAGGGGGGGGGGGGATGAGTGAGCAACCATTGCTCCACCCTGTCTCTTCTACTTCAACTCCTCTTCATTTCACACTTCACCTTTTTTCAAGAATCTCGGGCTTTTAACTTTTTCAAAAGATGCAAACACTCATTTTTAACTATTCTATATATTTCATCTGACATTTTCCATCAAAAGTCTTGTCATTTTTAGCTATTCACTAAAAAAAAAAGGATTCTACCTTTTTTTCGCTCCACTAAATCATTTCGATTTTTTTTATAAATCTGATATAGCTATCTTATAGGACTTTTTTTACGAAAACAAATTGACCTAACTGATAAGAATAAATGTCTCAAAAAGCGGCACTTATTTTATTTATGTTATCAATTTATTTAATTATGTATATCTATTGTAGAATTCATTTTTATTAAGAATTTGGTTTCGAAATACTCTATTCTTTTGATCTGTTACACCAAATTTTTTAAAATTTATTTGTTTAATAAAAAAAGAGATTTTTTCTCTTGTGACATAAGATGTTATAGGATTTTAAAATACTGTACCGAGAAAAAGAAAAATTTTACCGAGATCACATTTATTTATTTATAGTATTACTTACATACATGGATATGAGTCACTCAGAAGCCAACGTGATCAAGCCCATGGACAAAAATTGAGAAAAAATCGAAAAAAGTGGATCCCTCAAAACCTGTTTGAATTTTATTTAGCTAGTTTAAGATAAGGAGGCAATTAGCCGAGGGGATAAAGCAGTTAAGCTTATAATTCTGAGTTGAAAAAAACTCGAGTTCAAATCCCCTCATCGCAAAATATTATCAAACTCTTTGTGAGATGCCTCCTCCTAAGGAACGAAACGGGAATCCAACTCAGTACCATTCCCATGAAAGTTACCTTTCAGAAGTAACCACAACGTGTCAGGTCTGACACTAATGAGTGAATTGAGATAAAAAAAAAATTATGAAATGAATTTGTTTTTGATTGGATAGCTAATTATATGTGAAAAACTTATTTTTTTTTTTAAGTTTAAGCGTGTTCTTGTTTATTATACCGATGATTTTCTATCGGTCCGATAAGTTTGCTAGTTGACTAAGTGAAGCAACCTGCCCTAAATATAGTTATTATTCAATTCAAAGTGGAATTTTCATTATTACATTTATTGTTAGAAAAACTAACCCTATAATGGAAAATAAAAATTTTAGGTACTGAGAATAATAAATTGAATTCTATTTTCGCAGTTCAAAGAGCAATTCTAATGAAGTTTTTTTTATAGAGCTCTCTAATCTCATAATTCCATCAAATATAGAATTTTAAAAACCCCAATTGGTTGGATTCCTCTTAGGACCCCAAATAAACCGTTATTAATTCACAAAGGAAGCCATTTACATGTAATGTTCTAGGCCCTATTATGATAATATAATCAACTTTAAACTACTTTAAGCTACTTATTCATTCTATTCTAGGCTCTTAGGCTCAAATATTATTGCTTCGGTTTTAAACAGATGAATTTTAAATCTTTTGTTTAAGGTAAAATCAATATTTGAAAACAAAGCCAATGGAGGAAAATACTTAACAAACACTTAAATGAAAAAATACTTAATTATAAATGAATATTTTATATATTTATATATAATAATCAAGAAACTTCTTTTTTTTTTTTTTTTTTTGAAACACTCACATTTTTTTCCCATTCACACTCACATCCACACAGTCTTCTCGGCAGCTCAGGCCAGACTTTTAACCATACTAGTATTTTTATAATATATATATTTAGGGTCCATTTGGATACCAAATGGCTTAAATAAAATCTTCGGACTGCCTGGGATCATAACCCACAAAACTTGGTATAGAAAGCAAGCACGCTACAACTACACCAAGGCCGACGAGCGCATCAAGAAACTTAAATGAGACAAAAAAGCGTAGCTTTATTAAAAATTTAACTGATTATTACATAACAGTAAAAACAAAATTAATGCCTCTATGTAATTTGAATGAAGTTTACTTTAGACTAAAATCATTTAATGTAATATTATACAGGATTTCGGCCCTCGGGGCTTGGTGTAGAGGTTAGAGTGCTAACCTCATATACCAAAAGTCGCGGGTTCGGACCCCAGGCAGTCCGATGATTTTATTTAAGCCATTTGGATACCAGATGGCTTAAATAAGAATGCCTGGACCCCAATATGTATATTAAATCAATAACGGTTTATCGTAAATGTCTTATTTGGCCTGAGTTGCCGAAAAGACAGTGTGAATGAGAAAAAAGTGTGTGTTAAAAAAAAAAAAATATACAGGATTTCCAGATCTTTTTCGGGAGGGATCTTGGATCTGGATCGAAATCATTTTTGTTCTCTGGATCTAGGATCCGATGGCTAATACTTTTCAAAGGATTACCAATCCCTTAGATCTTTTTATTTTTTAATATATAATTCTGGGGCACTGGACCAGTAGCGTAACGTTTTTTAGCTGGGCCCCCCCCCCGCAAACCTTTATTTCGGGCCCCATTATTAGAACATACAAAAAATATTAAAAAAAGTATTTTTAATATACCGTATCCCTGAACCCTGAGGGCCCGGACCCTCTCAAAGAGAAATTTTCATTAAATTTTTTACCGTTTTTATCGGATCCCTCAGGGCCCCGAGCCCTCTCAAAAAGAAATTTTCATTATTTTTTCCGTTTTTATCGGATTCCTGAGGGCCCCGTGCCCTCTCAAAGAGAAATTTTCATTATTTTTTTTTATCTAAATTTTTCCGTTTTTCTCGGAGCTACAGATTTTTAGCCCGGCCCGGCCCGTGGGCCCCCCAAGGTCCGGGACCCCCCCCGCATCGCGGGGTCTGCGGGGGCGTACGTTACGCCAGTGCACTGGACATTTTTTACGACAAAAAATTTAAATGATTAAAGATTTGTGTTCAGATCTAATTATTTAATTTCTGAAAATATTTATAATATTCAAATAATTGGTATCTTATTCTCCTCTACCTTTAGAAATGGTGTGCTGAGGGCACGCAGAAAATTCTTGTAGGGGGCACTCGAGTAGTATTGTAGATCTAACAAATTTTGTCTTGTCAAAATTAACACTCTTCTCTTTTGTTTGTTTTCTTCAAAGCTTGATCAAATTTAATTTCACTTCAAATAAAAACTACCGTTTGTTGTTTGTCTTTATTACACCTTCCCATTGGTACCTTTAAATATTTATTCCTTTAGGAATTCCATTCGTCTGATCAAAATAACTTAATCAATAAAAAGTTCTTTCTTTTTTCCGTATCACAAAGTAAAACGTTTTTTAATTAAGCGATCGGAGAGAGAAAGAGAGCGAGCACTTCTCGAGTTCTCAAAGAGAAACTAAAAGAAATTCAAGATGTCTAATTCTATGAACCGTCTATCTGAAGGATGGTTGGTGATAGTAGCCAACCATTCAACCCCTTGCAGCCTCCTCCAATTAGTAAAAGGCTTTCTTCCCTTGGAATGACACGATCAGGGCTTTGACTTTTTCTCTTATCTTCTCCTCATTTCATCCTTTATGTTATGTTGTATGTCGTTTGGTCGTTTTTTTACTTTTTTTTTCTCTCCCCTTGACCTGGTCAAGAAGGCATTTCAACATGGAAGATGGTCGACTCTTTCTTTCATGTGACCCCGATTTCGAAATGCTTTCGTTAAAATAGAAAAAAAAAATAAAATAAAATAAAAGAGAAAAAAAAGCGACTTGAAAACAAAAGGCAAATCTTGTGGGGATTTTATAAATAATTAAAATTAATCCTTAATTCAAATGTACTTTTTTTTCTTGAAAGAATACATTTAAATAAAAAATTGTATTGATTATTCTTATTAAAGGAAAAACTTTTTTAGCCATTCAAAGTTTTTTTTTTTTTTTATTCTGAATTCAAATGTAATTACTTGTGCCTTAAGCCTGAGTCATGGTAGAACTTTTTATATAGGAAGATTTCGTTAACTGTCACATTCAAGAAATTTTTATTAAAATCAAATATTTATTATTAAAAGTGTGAGAAAATTTATTAAATTAAAGATATTAAAATTCAAACTTCATTCAGGTTTTAACATTTTTAATGATAAATTGCTTCTGGAATTTTTTATTTTTTATTAAATCAGTCATTGATTATGTGAAAAATAAAAACTACGAAAAGACGGGGGCGTTACATTGTAATCCGTTACAGTTAGTAATCTTAATAATTTAAAGAATAAAAATAATATAATTTGATTATTATAATAATAATATAAAACTAGTCTCATCACAAAGGCGCTCTTTCCTTTTCTACCCTCCAGGTTATCGAAATAATTTGTAGCCTGTGTTGTTCCCAGAGATCTCAGATATCCTCTAGTCTCTATTTTCTGAAATTAGCAGCTCTATCATAATTACGATCTAACAAACTCAAATTCTCGCTGGGAGAATATTTTCTGAAAACAAAAGTTAAGATACAATGGGCCTGGCCGGCGAGTGGATGGGTATGTATTGAAAGCTAGCGCATTTTAAAGAAATAAATAATTTTCCCAAATATTAAATAATTATGAATTGTGGAGCTGAGATGCAAAACTATCCTTATCCTTATTTTTGCAATAAAAAAAAATAGCGCTAACACATTTTTGGGCTGTTCATAAATTTAAAGCAAGTAATTTGGGCCAGTTTGATTAGGATGCATATATAAATAAATAAAATATTGATGTGTTGGGCAATTTCATTGGCTGCATTCACTCCAAAAATAATAATAGTTTGATTTGAAATGAGGTTTTTTTTTTTACCCTTTTCGGCTACAGAGGCCATTTAGGGGTTATTTATTTATTATATAAATTTTCATATACATTATACTGATGGCAACCGGGGGGCGTTCCACACGCTGATTGCTCGGGGTCACCAATCCCGAGCTTTAGCCGCGCTTGGCATCACTTAACTTCAACGATTGTGGTGACTGTTGATCTGCTCCGTTGTCAGGCCCGACGGCTGAAATGAGGTTCATAAAAATTCAAATCATTAAAGTCATACCGGTAGGTGAAGTAAATTCTGACGAAGAGATCAAAATATCTTCTGAGATTTCAAATAGTATTAATATTCAATATAGATTTAGATTCGAAATAAATTTTCAGCTTTTAACGGGAGAAATAATCTAATTTATTTTCCATTTTTGTTGTACTCCTTTTGTGTTTTATGATCTTCAGAGCTAGAGTCGGCAGAAAAATATTCCGACACTGACACCTCCACCGATGTCGGTAATTTTGATTTGCCAACACCTATAATAAAAACTGCAAATGAATTTAAGACAAAAATAACGAGCGTTTTATACGTAATTTTTGTAGTTATTGTAGTTAAAATACTGTTTGAACTTTTATAATCTTGATTATAAGAGAGGAAATTTTTTTTTTTTAATTTCTATTTGGTTTATTATTTCGTTTATGGTCAATTATGTCGGCACCGAGACCCCATCCCTGATTATGATATCAATTTCAAAATTTTAAAAATGCAAAGAGATCAAAAGTATTTAGAATAAAGAATAAGCCGATATTAATTAAACTTATAAATCACAAAGTAATTTAGAATATAAATCATGCAGGTTAATATCTCTAATTCAGCATGATAATTAAAGAAGATTTATTTTATAATATTCTCATATACGTAGTATTTACTTCATATATACCGTACATACAAATGCATAAAGTATACCAGGGTATATGAACGATTTGGGAAATAAATTATTTTTAAATACAGTATATTCTTTATTTTTTTTTGCGAAGCCTTAAATGGCTTAATGAAAATAAAAAGTTATATTTATTATCTACTTTTTATTCTCTATTACTACAGTATAAGCAAAATTTTTATATCATAAAAATAAACAATTTTCTCCAATTTGATTATAAAGGACGAAAGAAAAAGAGAAAAAAAAGACATCTATTAATTAAAAAAGCTTATTTGACTATGAAATGACATTACAATGCAAATGCAAAAAGTTTCTCATTGGTGGATTTTATTAAAATTAACATGTCTAAAGTAAAAAAAAGTCGAGGAAAAGTTTCCATTTTTTTTTTTACTCCTTTTTTTTTATTTTTACATTTTTAATTTGTGGCTTCTTACGTCTAGGCTTATTGTAAGCTGTCATCTCGATGGCTTTATTATGTCAAAAGTCAGACCTTTATATTTAATTAGTAAAACTGTTTTAAGAACGTACAAAAGCGATAAGTAAATTTAATCTTTAGAAGAAGGAGAAGAAGATATTTTACTCAACCACTCAGAATTATTGAAATTGTCATTCGAAAGGAATATTTAATATCTAATAATTTTTCATTGACAACGTATAACTTATTTATTAATTTATAAAATTGAACAATTTTAATTAAATTAAATGGAGAACACTTGTTTTGATTTTATTTACGAGTATGACCTCAATTCCCAACATCAAGCTTAAATTTGTTTGTTTTTTGCTTACTGGAAGGTAATGAATAGCCAGAAGTAAGTAATCGATTTCTCGAGCGATGAATTAATACCAAGATTGGCAAACCTCTAAATACCTATTCTCCCGGGGGCGGGTAAACCTTAGAAAATTTATTATTTAATTAAGTAATAGTCATATACTATTAATAGGCTTATATAATATCAAAAATAGTGTTGATATTATGGGTATGGAAAAAATCATAAAGGAGGAACGAGGGGGCACGGGCCCCCAACGAAATTTGTCAAATCTATATATGTACATATATACGGTTCTATGGCCAATTTCTATATTTTTGTTTGAAAAAGTGCGTCGCATAAATAAAAGTAATAAAAAAAAAAAATGAAATATATTAATATACAAGCTATTTTTACTTTTTTTTTATAAAACTTTTATCGGAGGGATTTTGCTTTCGGCGAGATTTTTTCGGCGATTCATACCAGAGCCAGGGCCCAGGTTCCTCGGGGCTCGAATGAATGAATACCTTAAGATCTTAAGACCTTATTTAGATTTAAAAAAAAATTTAATGAAAATTTGACTTTGAGGGCTGTGCCCCACGTGGCTCAGGTATATACGGTATTTTAAAAATATTTTTGTGAGTGGGGGAGGGGCATATTTAAAATTGAGTTCGCCCCCCCTCCCTCCCGAAAAAACTTTATATATTGCGTCTGTGTCATAAAGTAATATTCCCTTAACTCTCTTAATAAATGAAATATTGAGTAATGGTGTAATACATTAAATATTATACCATATATAAATTAATTATAATATTTTGATGTGGAATAGTACAAATGAATATATTCAATAAAATTTGAGGAAATTTATTGTGTTTGGTTCAGATGGAGACGAAACAAAAATAAAACAATGTTTTTTATGTAGGATTTGCGTCTGCAGCTACAGTTTCGAGGTTTTACTCCATCTTCAGGCCTATGAACAGAAATTAAATTTTTTTAGTTTTTCAGTTAGATACTATAGTAACTTCTCCTTTTTTTATATAAATTATTATAAAGTTATAATTATAATAGCCTATAATTAAATTTCTCTAGCATTTAGGATTCAATTCAACTTTTTGTAAATTCGTTTAATTAAAAGTTCAAGGTCATCAAAATACCATCTTTCATGCGACCACACCTTCTATAGAAGAGCCAAATGACGTCACTCCATTTGAGCCAATCAAATTCAATCTGTGTGAACTCTTACGTTCTGTATAAAAGTACCAAATCGCTTAGACAACAATAGCTGGGCATACACGGAGAGGTAGAACTGTCGGGTTGGACCGGGGCGGTCCAATCTGTCGGGTCGATCCGCCACGGTTAAAACTTTCGTTATCAATTTGGCTTAAAAAAGTGGAGAGTTTGATCTGTCGGGTTGGACCGGGGCGGACCAATCTGTCGGGTCGATCCGCCACGGTTAAAACCGTCATTATCAATTTCGTTTAAAAAAACGGAGAGTTTGATCTGTCGGGTTGGACCGGGGCGGACCAGTCTGCCGGGCAGGCTAAAACCGGCACGGTTAAAACCGCCACGGTTAAAACCGTCATCACTCACAAACGTAAAAGAAAAATCCGCAGATAAACCCGTATAGTTGGCCCGCCACGGGCAAACCGTACGTGTATGGGCAAAATCTTTGGACCGCGGCAGTTTTAACCGCTGATTTGACCAAATCCGTGGACTTTCGTCTTGACGAAAGTTTTGCCTGCCGACTAGACAGATCAAGTCAAGAAGCCATTGGAATTTCCAAGAAAAATGGAAATAGAAAATTATTTAAAAAAAAAAGTAATTCATTCTTTCTTCTCCTTTAAATAAAATCTTTAATTATCTGTTTCTGAAGCTGCCAAAATAGGATTTAAGGTTCCCTGAGTCCATTTAAGTAGTTTTTGGAATGATGTCTGTGTGTATGTCTGTGGTATTTTGCACACATAAACTAGATGTAAAGGTCAAGAACTGAAAAGCTTTTGGTAAACATCGGACCATTAGGGGGCGCTTTAGAAAGAGGGCCAATATTTTTTTCTTACATAACCTATAATTTTTTTTGTATATTCAGAAACTAGACTTTCTCCCGAGTAAAATGCTAGGTCTATATAATATTTGTATCCTAATTTGCCATGACCTTAAATGATATTTAAAAAAAATAATAATAATAAATTTGTTTTTGTGAATGGTGATTAACTAAAATATTTTAGAACATATTAATAGCTTAATTAATTAATAGGGGGAGGGATAACTTATTTTCTTTAAAAATAAATTTGTAAAAAAATTTTTGAAGTAACATGTCCTCCCCTACCCCCTCCAAAAATCGCGACTTAAAGAGATGGTCCGGGGCGGTCAAAACTGTCGCTTGTCCACTAACGAAAAGATCAGACCGTGAGTTCGGACCGCAGTCCAATCTGTTAGATTGATGCGTGGCAGTCAAAACTGTCGCTTGCTCACTAACGAAAAGATCAGTCCGTGAGTTTGGACCGCAGTCCAATCTGTTAGATTGATGCGTGGCGGTCAAAACTGGCGCGTGCTCGCCCACTAACGAAAAGATCGGATGGTGAGTTTGGACCGCAGTCCAATCTGTTAGATTGATGCGTGGCGGTCAAAACTGGCGCGTGCTCGCCCACTAACGTAAAGATAAATCCGTGCGTTTGGACCGGCACGGTCAAAACCGACGGTTCTACCTCTCCGTGTATGCCCAGCTATTCATTCGTTACGTTTCAATCAAGCGAGTCACATACTTCGAGGACTTCGAATATTATATTAATATTAATTCATAAAATTATTCCACGGTTAAAGATCTGATTATTTTGTCTATTCATTCATTTTAATCTTCGCATGAAATTTTATATTAAAAAAAAAAAAAAAAAATTATAAGTTTTATAATGAATATAAGACAATGATAGATAATAAATTTAATCCTCAGAACCGAATGATTAATTAATACTAAATTAGATAACAAAACCTCATGATGGACACGTCATTCAGTCAGTTTCTCTTTCGGTGAGATATTATTCTATTATATACCATTCAAAAAAAAAAATATGATTATTTAAAAATATTTCATTAAAATTTGCAATTTTACAATGCTAGAGGATTAAATTTCCTACGTTCCTCTCGTTCTACTTTTTAAAAGAATTTTTTTATTTTATATAGTATATAAATTCATTTATATAAAAAAAATGATTTCATTTCCCTTCAAATGAATTGTACTTTTTTTTTTTTTTAATAAACCCCTCCAGTAAAATATAATTTTTTTTTCAATACTAGCGCGGACGATTGAACAAGAAAAATATTTAAATTAAAAAATATATTGAAATTAAAACTTGTGGAATATCCCACTCTAAAAGGATGACCCGATTCCAACTAATTTTGAGAATTTAATTTAATTTTTTTCAATATTCCTATATATACGAGTAGATAGTCTAATATAATAATATTGTATTTCATAATGGGTTTTCCTTTGCCATTTCGGGCTTATCGGTTGTTTTCAACAAATAAGTCTATAATTTATACTGTGATCAATAATTTCCTATATTGAAAAAAATTTCATTTTAATTTTAAAATTGATTAAAACAAACAATGTTCATTGGCAGATTTCCAGAAAAAGATATCGGTTTTAGCAATTGAATTTTCTTTAGAACTATTAAAAATTAATGTAGTAAAAATTTTATTTGTTATAACAAAAATCCGATCATTGTTTGGGATAGTCGGCCCGGCCCGGTGATTGCCATTCATTTAATAAACATTTAGGCCAATACAGCAGGAGGAAGAATTAGAGGTATTATTATTATTATTTTAAATTCCTATCGGGATCCCCGTTTATTTACCAGAGGTGCTTTCGTGCACGGAGGCACACACCTCAAACCCAACCGGCCTCTGGCCGTAGCCATCTACCGGCACCCCGTGAAGTTACATTATTTCCTTCCTAACTCTAACTCCTCCTCCTGCGTTCGTCTCTAGCTAGTGAAATCCTTATTTTTGGTTCCACCCGGTTCCTTTTATCCAACCTCTTCTATGCTAGGGAGGATGTCCTAGTTTGAGGAGGGACTCCCTCAGCACCGGCATGTAGACTACTTCCTTCTAAGAATGCATCACTGAGAGGAAACTTCTATACGTCCCTTCCACAGGACTCGATGCCACAACAACTCTCTCTCCTCGTCAAGTGGGGGCTTTTGTAGTGAGATCCAATATTCCAATCCAGTACCAGTGACACAACAAACAGCAAGCAATAATGTTAGAGGTATGAAATGGTGTAATTTAATTGAGTGCCAGGCCCTCGGGGCTTGGCGTAGAGGTTAGCGTGCTCACCTCGTATACCAAACGTCGCACAGTGGGCTGAAATAGGAAAAAAGCGGCCATAATTCGAAAAAATGAACTTCAAAATATAAAAACAACGTTTTGCACACCAATAATAGACTATATGTGGACCTCAGTACAATAATTCATTTTTTTTTTACCCAACCCAAACCCGAGTTATAGAGCGCCAAAGTGGGCAAGAAAACTTACTAACTTTTCTTTGCGTTTTAGGTCGATATTCAGGAATTTTTTTCATGTATTAATATTGATCCAATTTTAATGAATTTTTTTGAATCATAGATAAATTAATCTTCTTTCTGAAAATATTTTTGTTTTTCTTGTATTTCAATTATTTATTTTTAAATAAATTTTTTTTGTAAGTAAAAAAAAGCAATATAAATTTTTTTTAATTTCAAAAAGTATATGGGATCCATGCGGATCCCTAACAAACTCAATAGATTCTGAAACTAGAATACATCCCTGGTAGGAATTGCCAATGCTGACAATTGGCCGAACCTTGGGCCAGTTGTCATTTGCCGAGCCTTGAGTAGTGACCATTGGGCCAAGCCTGGTCCGAGGCTTGGTCCATTCGTCTTCCCAAGGCTCGGTTTAATACTATTGGGCCAAGCCTGGTCCGAAGCTTGATCCAAGGCTTGGCCCAATGTTATTATATTATTAAACCGAGCCTTGGGAAGACGATTGGACCAAGCCTGGTCCGAGGCTTGGCCCAATGGTCACTACCCAAGGCTCGGTTTAATAATATAATACCATTGGGCCAAGCCTCGGTCCAGGCTTGGTCCAATCGTCTTCCCAAGGCTCGGTTTAATAATATAATACCATTGGGCCAAGCCTTGGATCAAGCCTCGGACCAGGCTTGGCCCAATAGTATTAAACCGAGCCTTGGGAAGACGAATGGACCAAGCCTGGTCCGAGGCTTGGCCCAATGGTCACTACCCAAGGCTCGGTTTAATAATATAATACCATTGGGCCAAGCCTCGGTCCAGGCTTGGTCCAATCGTCTTCCCAAGGCTCGGTTTAATAATATAATACCATTGGGCCAAGCCTTGGATCAAGCCTCGGACCAGGCTTGGCCCAATAGTATTAAACCGAGCCTTGGGAAGACGAATGGACCAAGCCTGGACCGAGGCTTGGCCCAATGGTAATATATTATTAAACCGAGCCTTGGGTAGTGACCATTGGGCCAAGCCTCGGACCAGGCTTGGCCCAATGCTTAATTGACCCATCATGTAATTAAAAAAAAAAAAAATTAAATTAAATCAAGTACTATTAATTGAAAAAAACAGTAATATATATTTTAAATCTGGTGATTGTTTGATAAAGTTTATTTAGCTAAAATAAAAGGCAAATCAAATAGCTTAAAAGAGAGTCATATCAATATAACAACTGTGTACGAGAGCGTAAAGGCATTGACAAATGACAAACAAAACCAAAAAGCTCGAGTTCAAATCTCTCGAGAAACAACTTTTTTTTCCTCGAGGCTTGGATCGACCATCCATTTTTTTGTTTTCGAAGGCTTGGGCCAACCTTGGTTTTTTGATTCTCGAGGCTTGGGCCAACCTTGGTTTTTTTGATTCTCGAGGCTTGGGCCAACCTTGGTTTTTTTAATTCCCAAGGCTGGGTACATTGTTATCATTCCAAGGCTTGGACCAAGCCTCGCCCAATGGTTAGACAAGGCTTGCGCCAAACCTCGCCCAATGCTCGGCACGATTGGTCCAAGCCTGGTCCGAGGCTTGGCCCAATCGTGTGTTCCTACCAGGGATGTAGAACATGATTGCATCGAAACTTTTTGCCCGAATTTGCCCGCCGAATTTTTATTAATTTTTTTATAATTAAATCGGCAGAAAAACAAGTGATTTCCCTCAAACCATGTGAACTTCTCTCTGCTTTACAGATAATATTGAAACGTGACGAAGGGCTGATGGACAAAATAAAATCAGGCTATTATTAGAATGACCATAAAATTTGAAGGAGGGCCTCAAATTTTGAAATCTTTTGAAAAAATAATCTATTAAAAGGGAATATCCAATATTTGAAAATTGTATCTTTTCTTGTTCATATTCTTATTAATATTATTGAAATAACTATATTATTTTTGTATACAAGTGGTAAAGACCCCCTGGACCCCTTACATGCCTTCGATGAGCAAATGCATCAAATTTATTCTTGCTCACTGTTTGGAAATTTTGCAATTGCTCGACTTCGGCGCAAAATTTTAAAGTTTTAAATGATATTTATTT
This sequence comes from Euborellia annulipes, assembly GCA_023213315.1. Lineage (NCBI taxonomy): Eukaryota > Metazoa > Arthropoda > Insecta > Dermaptera > Anisolabididae > Euborellia > Euborellia annulipes. The sequence goes on from JAKCPI010007776.1 coordinate 40,187, forward strand.
TTTAGCAAATAATTTTTATTTAAGTATAATGACCGAGACATAGAAGCTGACTCCAAGGGGCCCAAGAGGCTCGAGCCCCCTCCCCCCAAACCCCCCAATGTTGAGGGAAGAGAAAATAAGTCATCTTTGTAATCAGCAATCCATTAAAATGTATATAAAGACGTATTGCTTGTATAAGCTTATATCAAAAAAATTATTTTTTGACCCTTTGAGTAAGGGGTAGTTTACCCCATCTATATATTTTGCAAAAATAAATGACATATTTGTAACGAGTGACCTTTAAAATATATATAAAAACATATTGCTTGTAATTGCAAAAAAAAAAAAATAATATTTTGTTGCTTCCTTCAGTAAGGGGTAGTTCACCCTATCTATATATTTTGTAAAAATAAATGACATTTTTGTAACCAGTGACCTTTAAAATGTATATAAAGACAGATTGCTTGTAATTATCAGAGCAAAATTTTTTTTAACACCTTGAGTAAGGGGTAGTTCACCCCATGTATGTTTTTAGTAAAAATAGATGACATCTTTGGAATCAGCATCCATTAAAATGTATATAAAGACATATTGCTTGTAATTATCAAAAAAAAAATATTTTTTTGCTCTCTTCAGTAAGGGGTAGTTCACCCCATGTATGTTTTTTGTAAAAATAAATGTCATTTTTGTAAAACGCATATTTTTTTTGATTTTTTGACATAAGTTTTATTTTATATTTCACACATCATAATTTTTTTTTCAACTTTGTCAAGGGGTAATTTCAACCCCTTTCCGTAAAATATGAAAATATTGAAGGGTATAGAAGAACATATGATTCTGTATGTATAGTTTTAATTTTGTAAAAATCCGCCCAAAAAAAAGATAATTATGGCCGCTTTTTTTTCGATTTCAGCCCACTGTGCGTCGCGGGTTCGGATCCCAGGCAGTCCGATGATTTTATTTAAGCCTGTTGGATACCAAATGGCTTAAATAAGAATGCCTGGACCCCCAATAAATATAATTATTTAAACAACGGTTATCGTAAAAGTCTTAAATGGCCTGAGTTGGCGAAAAGACAGTGTGAATGTGTGTGTGAGTGTGAGTGTGAATGAGAAAAAAAGTGTGAAAGTTTAAAAAAAAATTCCCGTATCCATAGTCGTTCCTTGAGGAAGAAGGAATCCCTATATCTATACATTTATATAGACATAAGGATACCTTGTTCCTCAAGGAATGACTATGAATACGGTCATAAGGCTAGGGTCTATTGGGTTTGAGGTGTGTGTCTGAAAGCACGAAAGCACCTCGGGTAAATAAATGGGGGTCCCGGTAGAAATTTTAAAAAATAATAGGCCTTTACAGATGATATTTTTATCCTCAAAATAATTTTAAAAAAATATTAGGTCAATTTTTTTCATTAAATCTATTACTCAATCATGGGCGTACCCAGCGAGGGGCAGAGGGGCAGCTGCCCCCCCCCCTAGAAGCAAGAAAAACAAAATTAAATCCTTATAAAGTGATGAAATGAAACAAAATTAGGTAGGGCAATAGCGACGGGGACTCGTTACGACTCGAGGGTTTTTAATAAAAACCTCGAGTTTTTATGCCTTTAATTCGAAGGCTTTTCCCCCCCTGGACGGTCATGATCTGTCCCCCCTGGACGACCATGATCTGCCCCCCCTCTAGATTTGATCCTGGGTACGCCCTTGTACTCAATAACAAATGTCGACATCGAATTTTTGACATGATCGCAATACTTTCTCTCTATATATTACATATATAGATAAAAGAAACCAAAAATGACATTCGAAATAAACATCTCTAATATTGTATTGTCGTAAAGTTGGCATCTTTCGTCAATTACACGAGCACGCATATAAGACCCATATCATCTATTTTGAGTTTGACATAGATAGAACCGCATGCATTAATTTTAATGAAATACTGTCTGATGGTGGCAAAGACACGCAGCCAAGCGACACCCTCTAATCTAAAGCCACCACCCCCTGGACTCACCCTTCTTTAAGGGACCCTTCAGGACCCTCGACAAGTCTCCTTGAACTTTAATCTCCACCCCCCTGGAGTCTCTTTACATTTGCACACCCTTCGTTACACACCGCGATGTCCCCACCACCACATGTGTGTTCTCTAGGGTCCAATCTCTTTAAAGTTTTTTTTTGTATCTCGTCGTTTGCCTTTTGTTTAAGCCTTGGTTTAATTTATGTTCATTTAATGAAATTTTACTTTACTATACTACATGCAAAGGGTTGTTGTCGTCTAAAATTAAAAAAAAAAAACTAGGGTAATCAAATTTCAATGTTTTGATGTTCTTTCAGCATGTTTTCACGTTCTTTTTATTTTGTAAATAAAAGTTAGGCAATAGATTAAAAAATAACAAAAAATCTGCTGTGACTGGTTGCACAGCACACAACTTTCTCTTATCTTAGGTAATCGAAATTTGTTTTCTGTTCTTGTCACACCATATTTTTTGTGTCGACGTGTTTAGATTCCGCCGATATATTGAAATTCAAGATATAACATTTTTTTTTTTTTAAACACTCACACTTTTTTTCTCATTCTCACTCACATTCACACAGTCTTGTCTGCAACTTAGGCCATTTAAGACCATATAAGACTTTAGACGATAACCGTTATTGATAATATACACATATTAGGGGTCCAGGCATTCTTATTTAAGCCATTTGGTATCCAAATGGCTTAAATAAAATCATCGGACTGCCTGGGGTCCGAACCCGCGACGTTTGGTATACGAGGTTAACACGCTAACCTCTACACCAAGACCCGAGGACATAGAACATTTATAAACATATTAACAATCATATTTTGTTACCATGGCAACCATTTCTCCTTTTTCTCGTGAAGTACATGAGTAAAGTCTGCTTTAAAAGATTTCAAAGGAAAAACAAGAATATACATTTTAACGAGCATCTAAAAAACAATTGATTTGTGAAGTTTAATCAAAACCGTTGGAGCGAATTTTGAGTAAATCGAAAAAAACTGAAAAAGTTCACCAGTAAAGTACTTGTACATTTTGGCCGATCTTGTTCAAAAACTTCGTTACACGTTCCAGGAGGATACTTAACTTAAATATAAAATTTCAACCTCCTACCTTTTTTCATTCTTGAGATATTTTTTTCACACACATCCACACACACACACACAGACAGACCATGTTGCAAAAACCACTTTTTTGGACTCATGGGACCTCAAAACGTGTATATCCATCAAAATTTCGACATCAAATTTTTGACATGAAACCAATACTTTCTCTCTATATACTGTATATTAACATATATAGGTAAAAGAAAGTAAAAACAACATAAAATTTAAAACCCGTAATTACAAATATGAAAATATAGTATTAAATTCGCTCTCTCTTACCCCCTCCCCCTCCACTTGGCATGTTAAAATTTCCCAGCAAAGGTTTCATTAATAATAGACTAGTTGAGAAGAAAAGACGGAAAGACAACGGTGGGCTAGTCTAATGCTTATTGGCCGTTTAAAGGGCGAAGAGCGAATTCCCAACAAAGTGCAATTAATGGTTGCTGGCCTGAGGGCTCACTTGGCCAATCTACACCTTCCTTACCCTCAATACCTGTCCTAAGGCCGAACAATGCATATAGAAATTGACTCGGTGGAAATTAGATCCACAATTTACATATCTATAGAAACCAATGATTTGTAACTTTGTCCTTTCATTTGAACATTTTCGAATAAATGCTATAGGATCTTCTATTAATAGATGGGAATATAAATCACATTTCTAATTAATTTTCTAAAATATTAGGGATATCGAATTGTTGATTTGTGGATACATTTAATAGAGATCAGAAATTGTATAAAAAAAGTTTTTAGTAAAACTTAATTTTCAGATTTATAATACAATTACAGAATTCAGATGACTCGATATTAATTAAAGTTTTATTTAACTTAGTTAAAATAGTAGGGTAGAAGGAGGCTAACTAATCTGCTTCTATGGTCATTCAGGCCTCTCTTTTAGAAAAAAATTTAATAGAAATCGCTTATCTAAAAGTTTACAGGGCGGGGAGATAATCAGCCTACTTTTAACTCTCACAGGTGTTATCATTAATAATTAAAGTGTTATGAGATATAATTGTGAGATCAAATTGAATATACAGACATATATTATTATGATGATTATGAACTTTAAGAATTAATAACTCAACAAGTTTTAGGAATTTCAGGATGAAAATAATTTTCCTGTAATTCCTAGAAAGTTCTCTTTAAGCATAAAAAATTTCGTTTCAAAATTCCAACGAAAAGTTGCCCAAATAGAGCGTGACAGCCGGACAGACAGACAGACGGACATTAGTGAATTATATAAGTATATATAGATTTTCTGGAGATAATACTAATCATTCAATAGCCTATATTAATAAAATTACAAATATAGGGAATATAAAATACCGATGGCTACATTCGTTTGTTTAAAGTCCTTTTTACTGTCACTTCAATCTTTCAAAATAATAAGAATAAAGAAAATAAAATAAGGAGGGAGATTAATTCAAGAGGTCAAAAATTGCGCAGCTCGATTCAATCCATCTTGGATAAGTTTGGTTAAAAAGATATTAAAGAAAATAGACGTCATGTTGTCAGATCTTAACTTGCAACATTTCGCTCTTTTTAATATCAATACGTCAGTTAGTCTTTGACTTTCAATCTTGTCTGTAGATTAAAACAGAGTGAGGGAGAAAGAATTGCAAATGAAATTTGATATTCACTTATTTAAAAAGTAAAAAAAAAAAAAAAAAAGTAAAAATGAATCGAACTTTTTCAAGTTTCTTAATAATTAAAAATTTTTTTAACCTAAATTTAAATAGAGTAAAAACACACGATGATGTTTTTTACTTTCTCTTACCTATATGTTAATATATATAAATGGAGAGAAGGTATTGGTTTCATGTAAAAAATTAGATGTTGAAATTTTGATGGATATACACGTTTTGAGGTCCTCTGAGTCCAAAAAAGTGGTTTTCATGACATTGTCTGTCTGTGTCCGTGTGTGTGTGTGTGTGTTTGTGAACAAAATATCTCAAGAACGAAAAGAGTTAGGAGGTTGAAATTTTATATTTAAGTAAGATACCTCCCTGGCACATGACTCGAAGCTTTGGAACAAAATCGGCCAAAGAGTACTAGTACTTTACTGATGTACTTTTTCAGTTTTTTTCGATTTTCTCAAAATTCGCTCTAACGATTTTGATTAAAATTCAAAAATCAATTATTTTTTAAATGTTCTTTAAAATGTATATTCTCATTTTGCCATTGAAATCTTTTGATGACTATTTTACTCTTACACTTCATAGAAAGGTAGGAGAAATGGTTTCCATGGTAACAAAATATAAATATTTTCCCATAATTATAAATTTTACATCTTGAAATTCAAATGTACCGTACTGTCGGAAACTAAATATATGTAGACTCAAAAAATCTGGTGGAACAAGCACAGAACACAACTTTCGATTACCAAAGGTAAGAGAAAGTTGTGTGCTGTGCGTTCAGTCACACCAGATTTTTTTTTTACTTTTTAATAGATGAAAAAAAAAGTTTGTCTTTTTATTATATATAGAATAGTCCTGAGGGGATTTATAATAATAAAAGTTATGTAATTTAGGTCCGTTTCTAAAATCATCATCATTCATTTTTACTTTTTTTGATATCTGTTGAGACAAACAAAGTCGAGGGGGATTACAAGAACTGTCTTTTAATATAAATCTATGACGATGGAAGGATAAAAGCGTCTGCGAAATAGAGAGACAAATTATAATAAGAGAAGAGAGACAATCGAGTGTCTGCCGTTTATTTCGAAATATTATTATTAGTATTATTATTATTCTACTGTATTTTCAATTTGCACATGTCTTATTTCTCTAGACATCCCTACTTCATTAATTTCCTTTATAATTTATTGTATGTTTGATTAAAATGAAGGATTAATTTAGTCACCGGAATAAATGTGGCTAAATTTTATCATGACTTTTGTTAAAAACTTAAATACATTTATATTGCATATAATGAAAATTATATTCGACTAGCCGCATCGCCCACCTTCGACTCCCTGGACTGGATATAAAAAAATTTAGTTTTAATTAGTTTATATTAATTTTTGATTTTTTTTTTTAACCAAACTCCCTTCCTGTCTTTTATTGTATAAATGCCACCCTTCTCTCAGAGAGTAGGGGTGGGTTTTGAGAGAACCCTAGAAAGTTGTTCCCCTTTCAATCAGAAAAAGGGGATCAATTTTCTCTTAAAAAAAAATCTATTTTATTTAAATTTTTTTTTTCTTTTCCAATTGGATAATATTAAATAACTCAACTTCTTACAATTTAGCTAAAAACTTTTTTTTCCAATTCAAATGAGTAGACCTATATCATACTTTTTCTTATATTAAATTTTTAAGACTATAAAGAATAGAGTAAACTAGGACTGTGATGTCTTTTTCATTTGATATGGTTCAATCAAGACATCTAGAGACGATTTGCTTCTTTTGTAAGAATCTCTAAAACGTTGCTTTTGGTCAGCCTGAAAATATTAAGTTCTAGAGTAGACAGGTTTATCTAATATTATACCTAACGCACATTTTCATTAACGAAATTTTTTCCTTGCTTGAATCTTTTGCTAGCTGCATCAAACCTGAATTTTATTTCCTCAGGATTTGGTTCTTAATTCGTTTTAATAAATTTATTCAATTAAAAAAAATGAAATATAATTAAATTCTATTTTTTTATAATTATTTTCTCTGGTAGCATTTCAGGAATTCAGGTTTTTTCTTTCATTCATTTTAAAAACCCACCCTTATGAGCTGAACTTTTTTCTTCGAAATTTGTAATTATAAACGAATCTGAATGATAATAAAAACGTATACGAGAGAATTTATTTTAGAATCTTAATTAAAATACCCTTAGAGAAGCTTTTTTGTTACTCTGAAAAAAATATACTCTTAAAGTATATGTAATTGAAATTCTAGGAAAATTTATATTTAATAAGGATTATATTTGTTTACATGATATCATGGACATTGAAAAGTACCATTTCCATCAAGTATTCTTAAAATTTGTTGAAATGAACAATTCACTCTCATATAGACTATATTTAATTTTACCTACAAAAAAAGTCAAATAAAATAAAAATGATTTGATTCGTTTGAATGGCATTGTGCGTATATAACGACCGCAAAGGCTTCTACTGAATTCGATAAATGGATTTGTGCAAACGTTTTACAAAAGTCAAAAACCAATATTTACACAAGAGAAATTTCTGCTATAATTTGCTTAGACAGTTTAATTCACCATATTTCTAAAACAATATCATCAGTTGATTAATTTCAGATTAATATTACTCAAAATTCAAAGCTGACGTTATCATAGAGTACTTTGTATCCTTTAATTTAGTTTCACTGTTGTTGAATTTCACTACTCAGAAAAAAGGACTAGAAAATTAAGAATATTTTTACAAACTCTTTCTAGTGTGGCTGCTTCATTTTCTCTGCTTATTTGAATTTTAAATAAATAAATAGATTCGAAATAGAAAGATTATTTCTCAAAATTGATTATAGACTACCAAATGAATAATTTAATTGTAAAAGATTTTCTGGCAACCGATAATCGATTATATTTAAAAATAAAATCTTTCATCGATTTTTTTATAATTACCAACCATCAAGACATCTATCAGTGAAGAGAAATAAATATAAATGTTGTTAAAATGTTGATACGTTCCTCCATATGTTTTCCATTTAGTCTGTGGAGTGAAAGAGGAATTGTCATTTATGAATATATAAATAATTTAGCCCATTTAACGCTTATCATTCTATTTTCAGTAGATTTTTATTAAGTAAAAAAATATTTTGACTTAAAATACATTATTTTTTCAATTTTATTATAAGGACATCGGCCAAAAATAAATACTTTTGCGTATTATCCGTTTATTGTAAATATTTCGATTGATATAGAATCATCTACAGTACAATCAACAGATGTTTTGCAAATCGTTAATTCCTCCCATCCAATATGACAAAATAGCTGAGCATGAATTCAATTTTCATAATCATACATTATTTTTTGATAATTTGGATTTTCTACCCCGTAGAGGTAGAGTCAAGAATAGTTTCCCATCCTAGACTAGGCTTATTTGTGTTTACCAGACCCCCATTGGGAATTTAATTTCTTGTTTAATTAAATTTAATATTAATAAAGCTATTTTCAGGGTATTTATAATTTATTAACAACTTCGAATCGGAAAGTTAAAAAATAAATAAATACCATCTCTACTTTAAATAATTAAAAAATTATAACTGGATATGGCTGATGTGTATGTATTCAAGGGATGATAATTAGATAGCCAACACAAAAAACAAAATTTTTTAATTTTCTCTGTCGACGTTTCGAATGCTCTTCGCGCTCATCATCAGGACAGATAGAAAAGTCATAAGCTTAGATGGATATAGCTTGTCATATACAGATATATAAATAAATTCTGATGATACATCAAAATAATATGAATATCTATAAAAATTTTAACAACTGTAAACAACAAAGGATTCCACAACAAATTGCAAAATTACAAGTTAGGCCTTTTATCAATTATTTTATAATTATAGTTAGGCGTTTGCTGTTTTTTAACCGAAACGTCGACAGAGAAAATTAAAAAATTTTGTTTTTTTTTGTGTTGGCTGCCTAATTATATAATAATTAAAAAAATATTCAATCAATTTACTTTTTCATATAATGCTGTAAACCTATATGTAAATAATTTCGAGGAATAGTATTTTTTTAAAACATATAACCAAGTAGGGCCTATTTATTAATTTAAATACTTTGTTATATGTTTTTTCATAATTACTTCATGGACCAATACATGATATATATAATTCTTTATTTAATAGTATTTTTTGTAAATTGACATACCATTTTTTAAAATAAAATATTAATAGCAGGACCGTAGTAGCTCAGGTTATCTACTGTAATTGGTCAAGTTTCGATTTTCGCCCCAAGTGTTGAAGTTTTTCTAAATTATTTTGATAAATGAATTAAGAAAAATAGGGTCGGTTGTTAAATTTCTTCAGATCCCAGAAAAATCTTTAAAATATGCTTTGCAAATTCGGAATATTTTTTTATTAAGTCCGTTTAGCTATTCGCAAATTCAGAAATTTAATTTCTTTTAATTTAAAATTTTTTTATCCCGAATTTGCAAATACTCTCATCTTCTGACACCACAACACAAAATAAGAAACAACATTAGATCGCAATAAAACAAGAATTTATATAAAGCTATATTTTTTTTATGAAATAATCCACAAGTTTATAAAATTTTACAATGGGAAGAAACCAGAAGTGGACACCTTATTGTTTTCGACGACTAATTCTATACGTCAACTTCGAATATCATCGTCGCCGCCTCCGTCGCCTACCTGGCTAAGTTCCAACGTAAGCGGCGACGTCGACGTCGAGTAAGAGTTCGGTACTGAAGAGAGGGATTCAAGTAGCAGTGAGCGTCGCGACGCCACACAGGCGGGTTCTCCGGAGTGCAAGCAAACAGGCCCGTACATGTGCAGCCGACAACCGAACGGACAACCGAAAATTCCAGATCGGGCCACGTGTTCGGGCTATTTTTACCACGCTGATGAATTTATCATAGCTAATCCCTCCTGCATCCCTACTTACTCTCAGTGTGAATGATGATGATGGACTGAAAGTAGTGCGTGCGCGCGTGACAACATTGCTCAAAGTGAAGTGAATTTAGTGATTTGCTCAAAAATATTTTAAAAAAATAACATATCAAATCTGACAAATATATTTATTTATTCTATGATAAGTATAAACAACACGGCTGACGCCTCTATGATAAATGCCACGGCTCATAATAATCCTCAGGTCGCAAGAATAATGTATGAGTCTGCCTCGATACCTCCTGCCAAGGATAACAAATCATCCAGCTTGTAATTGCTTGAATTATTATTATCCTGACAGACATCAGCAACGATGTTACTCCCACTGTACTTTTTTAATTCCGATTCGAGAGCGTAATCGGGCCGATAATGGTACGTTTTTTCATTACCGGCTGCGCGAAAAATGCATTAGCTTAGTTGCAAAAAAAAAAAAAGAAAAAAGTGTGTTGAGTGGGAGGAGATTTTTTTTCTCTCTCATTCCCAAATGGAGTTGTGTTGGTTATTTGGTTATGATAAAATGCGGGTGGCCAATCGGACTAAAATTCCAAAAGCTATGCCGGTTCTAGTGCTGTGAAAATATTACCATTGATTTTCTCTGTAGCAACGGAACAAACATCGCCGCCATGATTGACGCCGTCGATATGCTCAGCTGGCTGGTGAGATTTTTTTTTCCTTTTTTTTTAACTCCCGACTAATGGCATTATTCCATATCCTTTATAGAGATCAGCTCTTCAGAATATAATTTGTTTAACTAATAATCCTATTTAAATTAATTCGGTCTTTTTTGTAATTTAATTTCCTTAAACATGAGGGTATCATTTTTATATAAATATAAATATGACTTTTTTCAATTAGAGAATGCAGTAGTATACCAGTATATAATTTTAATTTTTAGTTATTGATATATTATTAATTCCAATGTTATTGGGAATAAAAATAGAGATGAAGTTATAATAGAAATACAAAACATCATATATCCTTTCAGGCCACCTGCAATCTTAAACTTGGCTAGCTAGCTTGTTGGAAGGAATGTTTGATTTGTATAATATCTTTGTATAAACGTATTAGACAATTGTAGTAATAAATTACAACGATAATCAGGAGCGAGCGTCATTCGACTCCATCCGTCTTTATCGATTTCATTGTTAAAATTTCCTTTTATGTTTAATAACTTCTAACATATTAGATAAGAATTTAATTATGTATGTTATTTTGATGCCACATGTACGCTACCTATTGGACTTTGAGAATAATTTCCAAATTAATTTAAGTTTACTCCTGATAAAGTAGAACACACAAAAGTGTAAGGGTCGAGTGTTTGACACTTGATGAAAATTATTTTTTAACAGAAAAAGGGTTCTTAAGTTTTATGGAAACAACCCTTGTTCATGAGATAGTTGGGAGAAGAGGTTCGAGAGGGAGGATAATAGATAAATATTTTATAGAAATTTTTATTTTATAGAAAGATACCGATTTGAAATAAGAAAACAACCCCATGGCACCCTTGCTTTACTAGGGGAAACTTTCCCCTCTCACAATATAAAAGAGATGACATATTTAGGTCAAATTTATTTTCCATTCGGTTCATTGGTGAAATTTAAAAATTCTTCATGGTAAAATTAAAAAGGAAAAAAAAAAATTAAAAATAAAAGATCAATCATTTTCTTTAATGTCAAGTATTCCAAACTATGTTTATTCAGATTTTTTTTTATTTTTTTGAATGACTTTAAAATATTGTTTCTTCATGACAAAGAATAAAAAATGTCAAGAGTGGTTCAGATATACATTTGCATATATCATATTTTTATCTTCTGGATTCTAAAATAGAATACTTATATATAAAAGAAAAATAAAGAAATTGAAAGAAAATCGTTTGAGACAGACATTTTTGACAAAATATGTCAAGTTATATAGAATGAGTGCGCTTGTATTAGTTAGTGCCTGTCGTATTATGCATGCTTCCAGAAATGATGACATTTTGAAAGGCACATAGAGTGAGGAGCCGAAACGTCACCAGAGACTTTGGTCTCCATTAACGAAGCTAATCAGAATAGAGGGGATTTAAAATTGAATATAAATTGTTATTTATTTGGGGTTTTGAAAATGAATATTATCAAAGAAGAAAAGAGGTCTGATCTCTTAGTAGTTCGAAATAAAATTGATATAAATTAATATTGGCTACAAACTAACGAATTCCCACCTATCCAAATGTAAAGACAAAACGAACCAATTTAGACAAAGGCCAATTTACCAAAAGCAAATAACAACATCTTGACTACTTGCCAGAAAAAATGCAAACAAAAACTTTCACAAATTGTTTCTAGAAGTATAATTCAAGGTTTGTTTCATGTTCATTTTAAATTAAGGTGCGCGTCTCGGGATGCTAATTTCGGGAGATTCCAGCGGCCTCAATTTTGAAGCTATCGACCTCAAATTTTTTTTTTTAATTAAAGCTATTTATAATATCTACAATTTATAGAAGTTCTTTTTTTTTATTTTCGAAAAAATAATTTTTTTTTTAGATTAATCGCCTTAAAGAAAAGATATTTTTAAAAAATTCGCTCTATATCTTATAGATAATTAAATTAGTCATCATTGTGTTAAAAAATAATTAATTTTTTACCCTTAATTAATTAGCTGGAATCTTTAAAATGAAATGGAATAAATCCCTTGTATTCCTATGGGAAAATCTAACGCCATCTCTCGCCGCCTCGAGTAACTCGGTAGTGAACGGCTTTTCGAGACGCGCACCTTAAAAAAAAAAAAAAAAATTAGAAAGAATTCTAAAGGGCTTGGAAGAACCATTTGTTGTCAAACAAGATTAAAGTGATGAAACTTGGATAGGAAGCCCAGAGAAAAAAGATTTTTGAACGCCTTGAGGAAGTCATCAAATTTTCTACTAATAAAAATATTTGAAGGAGGTATATAGCTGACTTGTGAGTGTTGATTAGGGCTGGACGGTAATGGATTTTCATTACCGACCTCGATAATGAAAAAAAAACCGGTTTTTCTCGAAAGTCGGTAAAAATTTTTTACCGCCCGCGGAACCAAAGTTTGCCGCCGCGGAACATTTTTTTTTTTTTGCGGAACCAAAATTTTTCCCAGGCCGAAAAAATATTTTACCTTTTTTTTAGAGAGCCAATTTTTTGCCGAAACATTTTTTTCCCCCGCGGAACCAAAATTTTTTCCCGCCCGGAAAAATATTTTACCTTTTTTTAGAGAGCCAATTTTTTGCTGAAACATTTTTTTTTCCGCGGAACCAAATTTTTTCCAAATTTTTTCCCGGCCGGAAAAATATTTTACCTTTTTTTTTAGAGAGCCAATTTTTTGCCGAAACATTTTTTTTTTCTCGCGGAACCAAAATTTTTTACCGCCCGAAAAAAATAGGTTTTTACCGACTTTCGAAAAAAAAACCGGTTTTTATCGAATTAGAGGTTCGTTACCGCGTTTTCGGTAAAAAATTTTTACCGGTTTTTACCGGTAAACCGGTTTACCGTCCAGCCCTAGTGTTGATATTCAAATAGGTAGAAAGAATGAGCAAGCAGCTAGTTATATTTCAATTTATTAATAAACCAGGGTCTAAGTTTCGGTCACATATGGAACCATCTTCAGAGCCAGGTTAATGTCTGAAAAAATATAAAATAATCCTCGCAAAGTTATATTTGGCATATTTCTCTCATGATAATGCCTCAAATTTTATTTTTCTCAAACCATGGACAGAGAGCTCTTTGTCCATGGTATGAGAATAATAAAATTTGAGGCATTATCATGATTGAGCTACGTAGGCTATGCCCAAAATAACGTGGCGAGGATTATTATATATTTTTTCAGGCATTAACCTGGCTCTGAAGATGGTCCCACATGTGACCGAAACGTCCGCCCTGGTTTATTAATAAATTGAAGTATAACTAGCTGCTTGCTCATTCTTTCTATCTATTTGAATAATAAATATATAATAGCATACAATCAAAATGGTCGGTTTTAAAGTAAATTAAAAAAAAAAAATACTTTTTCATTGAAAATCGCAAATTTTTCCTTTAAATTCTCCATCTCCAGCCCCAATTCAAGATCAAGGTCAATAAACGGGCAAGGTGGTCCAGGCGCTCTTAAAGTTAGAAGGATTCTTCTCTCAAAAAAGAAATTAAATTATCTAACCAATGCCGTAACGAGAGCACACCCGCAAAGCCTGCAGGCACAAAAAGTAGAAATTGTCAGAAATAATTGAGGGGTCAGAGGCGGTCCAGGGAAAGTTTTTTACTCGGACAAGAAATCGCTTTGGCTGGCGCCAACCAACAACTTGATTTAACTCACACCAGAGAACTTTTATTTCTTTATGCCACCGTACCAATTTAGAAATTTATTTAAGGTTAATTTCTCTAGTAGACCGAAATCAGCGATCAATCATAATTTAAATAAGCGAGTGCGTACTGTGGTCCAACAGTAGGGCATGTTGAGCGTAAATCGACAAGATCCGTGGTGCAACTCCCGGCGGTACCTACATTTTTCGCTTATTTAAATTAATAAATACTTGGTTATATGTTTTTCATAATTACCTCATGGACCAACACATGATATATATAATTCTTTATTTAAGGAATCTTAAAATCTATTTGTTTAGTAAGTATTGTACAAATTGCATCAAGTTGATTTATTTGGGAGCCAAGGATACTTAAAAAAAAAAGTAAAAGGCAAACCCGCCCCAGGCGAAAAATTTATTTCAATTGAATTGGATATTAATCAATTGAAATAAATAAACACGGTGTAATAATGGCCTCAGATGCCAAAAAAACCTTAAAAGAATTTTTTTTTTTAAATCTATATACCCACGGATACAGAAAAGAGTTACATTAAAAAAATAATAGAGGAAAGTACCCAAATTCGGACCCCCATTTTGTTTTTATAGTATAAAGTATATAAATGCAATTTTGTCGGGGGGGGGGTTAAAATTTTTTTTTATTTAAGGATTTTGTGGGCATTTATGGCCATTTAGACCCCTTTCCTATTTATTTAAATTGATTGGTAACAAATTCAATTGAAATTAAAGAGCGGAAATCATAATTTCTTTAGATTACTAGTTTTTATAACTGTTTGAATTTCTTCTCGGGGGGGGGGGGGCGATCGCCCCCACCGCCCCCCCCCCCCCCCCATTTAATCCGCCCCTGTGGACATTTAGAATACTAATATTGAATAAAAATGAGTGTTGTTAGTCCTTTATTGTCCTTTGACTTGTCTATTAGAATATATCATTTTTAAAAATATGAGTTTACATTTAATTTAAAAAATCTTTACTCAAATAAAAAAACATTGAATATTTTTTTCTGATTGATAATAAATTCCAGAGAAAAAAAAATAATAACAAGAATAGTATATAAGTGAATGAAAAAGCGTGTTAGATTTCAATAAACAAATTCGTTGGATTATTTTTGTTTTTGCGGGTGAATCCCCTTGTTATTTATTTGATTTTCCCGGCGTAAAAACAACAAACTGCCATTAAGTAGTCCAGCTTAGCAACAGATTAATTGCAGACCTTCGCTTTTGCCCGGTGGGAAAGTCCCAATTTCTAATCAAAATTAGCTGACTGAATTTTTAAACACCATTTTCTCCGAATCTATTGAGCGTTGCGCGTTACTATTTCAAGGCGTGAACCCCCTAAAGGTGTACAATCATTACCCAAAGTCTCATCCCAAAATAAAATCCCAAGGTCCTGCCCTCCCCTTGTAAGTCAAAATCTTGTTGTTGGTATTAAATAATCTGTATGATTAAATCAAACTAATTCGAGTTAGGTGGATCTTAAGAATATTAATCAAATGAAGCCTTATTTATTTTGCCAATTTTATACAATACTTTCATTTTTCTCATATGAAAAATTTCTTTCTTTTTAAAGAAAAAAAAACTTTGTCTTGATTCTTCTCTAATTGCGGATTTGTGAGAAATTGCTAATCTTCCTCTCGTCTCTGCTGTAAATTAATTGCACAGTTCGTTGGATTTGGAAGAGGAGAGAGGATTTCCAAAAAAAGACGCTAGATAAAAAAAGAAAAAAATCTCCAAAGATTCGATCGGCCAGTAAAGACGGACGCAACTCTCGGCAATTGGCATGAAGCCGAAGGGACAATGTGAAAGAGAAAAGGGCCGCCTCTCTATCCAGGCCAACTTAAGTTAAAAATAACAAGCTAAGTTTTATAAGAAAATACTTGTTTCCATTAAAAAAAGTACAAGTCTCGATTTAGGGGAGGAAATAGCAATTCGATTCAACAGCCAAAAAACAGCCGAATTTCATCCATTATAAAAACTTCAGATAAGAACATTAAGTAAAAAAAAAGACCGAGCGGGAAAAATATAAACTTTTCTACTTTACTTATTTTATTTGGAATTTTTTTAATGTATTCAATACTAACATAAACGTTTACATTTATTTTTTTAGAAAATACAGATATAAATGGAAATTTTATTTTTTGAGTTTTTTTCTAAATTCTAAATGGAAAAAGTTTAGATATAGGCTAGAGATAGATGTGAAAAGATCATTTTTAAAATTATACCATAAGCATTTATACGGATTATAAGCTATTTTGTTTTATCTAACAATTGTAAGAATCAAAATAATCCATTTGAGATACGTTCCATTAAATTTTATTTTATGATGAAATTGGGACCAATTGCTTACAGGTGTCGCCGAATAAATAATTTTAATGCAGTTACTTCAAGTATAGCCTATTATATATAATAGGCTATACTTGTATATATACATATATATATTGTATATATACAGGGGTATATATTCCAAAAGAAATCCCGAATTGCCTAACTAGAAATTAGCTTATTTTTATTGTTCAGAACTGGAAGAGATCCCTGATCACTTGACCAAGAGTCGATACTTGTACCTTAAAGCCCAGGGCTTTTATGCAGGAAGGCCTGAGTGAAAATAAAAACAGTTAAAGATCTCTGTAAACAAGCAAAACTAAAAAAAGCAATGAACCAGGGAGAGGTGGTCCCAAGAAATACAAGGTTGTTGATGATTGTATTTTTTTTCTATCTATTAAAAAGTCATAATGTGTAATTGTAAAATATTGTAAAGGAGCGGGAGCAGCCAGGAATAACCATTTTCTTAAAAATCGCTCGCTGGTGTAGCGGGCTAGGGTGTCCGCTTTCTATAAAGAAGATCCATGTTCAAATCCTGGGCGTAAGGGATTTTTCATTAAATAAAAAATATTTATTTAATGTAACCAAATCCTCAAGCAAGCCCTAGAGTGGAATATTGGATCTCACCACAAAAGCCCCCAGGCACTCGACGAGGAGAGGGAGTTGTTGTGGCATGGAAGTTTCCTCTCAGTGATGCATTTTTAGAAGGAAGTCGGATACACGCCGGTGCTGAGGAGTCCCTCCTCAAACTAGGACATCCTCCCTAGCATAGAAGAGGTTGGATAAAAGGAACCAGAAATAAGAATTAGTTCACTAGCTAGAGACAAAGCAGGAAGAGGAGTTAGAGATAGGAAATGATGTAACTTCACGGGGTGCCGGTAGGTGGCTACGGCCAGAGGCCGGTTGGGTTTGAGGTGTCTGTCTTCGGGCACGTAAGAACCTTTGGCAAATAAACAGGGATCCCGATAGAAATTTCAAATAATAATAATAATAATAATAATAACCGCTTCAAAATATTGAAAATCAAAAGAGACATTTTCAGGGTCAATTTTATTGTCCCATTTTCAGTCTTAAAATTGGACCTAAAGTTCTTTCCCGCTTATTTTGTAGAGGATGGTCAACTTCGGGAATCATGAACAATGTTGAAAGATTGAAGATGGGACAATAAAATTG
>JAKCPI010007779.1:0-20715 GCA_023213315.1 Euborellia annulipes
AAAAGTAAAAGGATTAGATTTTTTTTTTTTAATGCGACGCATTTGAATTTATAAATATTAAAGTTCGATAATATTCGGAAAAGAAAGTTGAGGAATATGGCTAATCTATTTACACCATAATCTATATATATAATTCGCTAATGTCCGTCTGTCTATCTGTCCGTCTGTTACGCTCCCTATTTGGGCAACTTCCCGTTGGAATTTTAAAACGAAATTTTATATACTTAAAGAGGACCTTCTAGGGATTACAGGGAAATTATTTTCATCCCAAAATTCCTATCACTTTTTGAGTTATTAATTCCTAAAGTTACAATTTCTCCCATGGGAAATTTATTCAGAAATATTTATGTATTCATTGCATTTGTGTATTCTATGAATGCAAACAAATCTTCAAGCAGACACTGGATTGGAATATAGTAATGATAATTAAGAAAAGGCGAGGTTCCGAGCCAGCGGAGGAGGATCCAGAGGGGGGGGGGGGTTGCGGGCCACAGCGGTTGGGAACGACTGATTTAGAAAGTAGAAATGAAGGAGGTCATTATTATGGCCTCTTGTCGTTAGGGTTGTCCAACTATCAGGCGCTTCCGACTAGTCATTTGATGTAAAATTCAAAGCTCCTATTCGAAAGTCGCGGGTTCGGACCCCAGGCAGTCCGATGATTTTATTTAAGCCATTTGGATACCAAATGACTTAAATAAGAATACCTGGACCCCCAATATGTATATTAATCAATAACGGATATCGTAAAAGTCTTAAATGGCTTGAGTTGCAGAAAAGACAGTGTGAATGTGTGTGTGAGTGTGAGTGAGAATAAGAAAAAAGTGTGTTAAAAAAAAAAAACAAAGCTCCTAAGAATTTTTTTTTTTTACTTTCTATTACCTATATATAGATAGAAAGTATAAGATTCATTAATAAGAGGGGAAAAAATGAGATAAGATTCATGTCAAAAATTTGATATCGAGATTTTGATGGAAATAGACCTTTTGAGTTCAAAAAAGTGGTTCCCGCAAAATGGTCTGCTTGTGATCAAAATACAATTTGAAGTAAACGAGGAAGTTGAAATTTTATTTAAGTTAATCATCCTGTGGCTTGAAAATGGACTTTTGAACAAAATCGGCCAAAAAGAAGCCTACTAATTCTTTAAGGATGTACTTTTTTTTTTTTTTTTTTGATTTTCTCAAAATTCGCTTTAATGATTTTGATTAAAATTCATAAATCAACTATTTTTTCTATGCCTTTTAAAAAGTATACCAATAGAATTTTTCGTGAAAATTGTTTGAAGTACACTTTACTGATGTATTTCAGATTTTTCAAATAGACTTTCCGGCTCTTCCTTCCATAGAGCCAATGTTAAATCCCTAAGGGGATTTGGCAAATAACAGCGAATTCGATTTGCTGTTATTTCGATTCAAAAGGGGGTCCCCCTTTGGAACTTTTTACATATTAAAAAAAAAATCCCATTCTTATGAAATTTTGTATTTATTTATTGGGTATAAGTGTATAAAATACCCAAATATTAGATTAAAATTTTGAAAAATAACCATAGTTTATTTCAAGCAGTCAACATTTAAAATACACAGAGAGGAAACTAATATACAGTATAATATCTCGACACAAAAAATCTGGTGGGACAAGCACAGTACACAACTTTCTCTTACCGAACAAATAAATTGTGTTGATTTTTAATACAAATAGTCCTTGAAGAGATATTTAATTTTGAAGTCAGTTTGAATAAAAACTTAATTTTTTATATATATTTATTTTATAATTAAAGGAAAATAATTTATTAAGAGTTATTTAATTTAGAAACTTGCTGCATGTGTATATTATTTAACAAACCCCCCCGTTATAATAATAACGCTGTTTATTAATATATACGTTTTGTTTATTCATTTCTGGTTATTTATATAATAGAGTATTTGCCAGAGATAATTAAATGCATTTTTTTATTTTAAAAAAGAGCGTATTTCTCTACGTGTAATAATTTTAATTAGGAAAAAAAAACAACCAATTAGCTGATCGAAGGTGTTTGAAATTAAGGCAATTATTTTTAATTTAAAGTCAAATATTATTCACTTCTATCAATTATTATTATTACTGAAGAATCAATAATTTAGCTAAAAAACATTAAAAGAAATTATTTTATTTAGTTTCGCGAAGAATAAACTCTCGAAATATGAATACGGATGATTTGTAAAATGTTGATGATAAATAATTACTGTCAATTATTTTTTATATAGTATTACTCAATAAATAAGTGAATTGATTTACGTAAAAAAATCTGGTGTGACTGGTCGCACAGACCAGATTTTTTTTGTGTCGAAATATATTTAGTTTCCGCCGATATATTAAAATTCAAAATATAACATTTAGAAACATGGGAAAATCAAGAGCAACCATTTCTCCTATCTTTCATATGAAGTACAAGAGTAAAGTGTGCTTCAAGGGCAAAATGAGAATATAAAATATAAAGAGCATCTAAAAAAATAATTGAATTTTAATCAAAATCGTTGCAGTGAATCGAATATCTAAAAAAAAAAAAAACTGAAAAAGTGCATCAGTAAAGTACTAGTCCCTCCAGGAGGGGGCCTAATTTAGATATAAAATTTCAACCTCAGCTCTTTTCATTCTTTAAATATGTTGTTCACAAACACACACACAGACAGACCATGTTGCGAAAACCAATTTTTACTTTTTTTTTATACAGGGGACTTCAAAACGTATATCCATGAAAATCTCGACATCGAAATTTTGACATGAATGTAAAAAAAAAAATGGACCAGGATAGCCAATCACTAATGAACAAAATAGTCCATTGTTATTTAACATATGATCAGGGCCGCAGACAGGGGGGGGGCAGGGGGGCTATATCCCCGGGGCCCGGGCCCTCCGAGGGGGCCCGGGCCCATTGCGCTCCCATCTTAAAATTCTAATAAAAATTAAATTTCATGGTTAAATTAAAATAATTAAAAAAAAGCTAAAAACGCAGATTTCAGTGGTTAATTTTCAAAAAATTTTCCATACCCCCAGATTCCCCCGGAAATTCTCTGTCCGGATCTGGCCTCGATAAATTATTGTAACTCTTTGTTTAGGAAATTTTGAAAAATTTTTAAATAACTTTATTTAAATAAATATTGTAAGCTATGTATAACTATTTCAAAAGTTGTGTCAAAAACTGTGTAAAAAATGTTGGCATGAAGGCCACAATAGCCTTTTTTTTATATACTAAAAAAAAAAACTAAGTTTTTTTTTTTCTGGGGGGGGGGGCCCGTATTAGTAAGTAGCCCCGGGGCCCGTCAAGTCTGTCTGCGGCCCTGCATATGATCAGTGTTTAAAATTTGGCAGAGCCCTCGGGCTTGGTGTAGTTGGTAGCGGGTCTACCTTCTGTACCGAACGTCTCGGGTTCGGACCCCAGGCAGTCGGATGATTTTATTTAAGCAATTTGGATACCAAATGGCTTAAATAGAAATGCCTGGACCCCAAATAGATATATATTCATTACCAACGGTTATCGTCAAAGTCTAAGTTACCGAAAATACTGTGTGAATGTGAGTGTAAGTGTGAGTGTGTATGAGAAAAGAGTGTTAAAAAAAAAAAAATTGACATGTTGGAGAATTCGAAACATAATGAAAAGTGTTTGGGAGAAAATATATATAGTATTATTTGGACCCTGTTACGCATTAGTGTGTCAAGCGCCAGCTACCGAGTTTTGAAAAAATGAACAATAAAGTTTTTTGTTTTCATTGGATTATATATAATTTTTGTTGTCAATTGTGCAAGTAACATTAAATATAAATTTTTTTAGGACATATTTCATAAAAAAAAATACTATTAAATATAGCATTTATTCCGTGCTTAATTCAATTTTTAATTTTTTTTTTGGCGCTTGACACACTATTGCATAACAGGGTCCATTTAGGACTTGTGTTCAAAGAAGATTGAATCCTTTTCAGCTTATATTTTTTTAAAATCTCATGTGACAGCACACAACTTTCTTTTATCTTCGGTAATTGATAGTTGTGTTCTGTACTTACACATCAGATTTTTTGTATCAATATAAAAAAAGTGCTTCAGTAAAATTCTAGTACTTTTTGATCGATTTTGTTTAAAAGCTTGGGGGGGGGGGGGCTATTTTAAATATAAAATTTCAACCTCGTAGCTCTTTTAGTTTCTGAGTTTATAGTTCACAGACCATGTTGCGAAAACCGCTTTTTTTGATTCAGGGGACCTCAAAACGTGTATCTCCTTCAGAATCTCGATATCGAATTTTTTACATGAATCCAATACTTTCTATATATATATATATATATATATATATATATATATATTAACATATATAGAGGAAAGAGAAAGAAAAGGAAGAAAACTCAAGTTGTTAGTAAAAAAAGATTATTAATTTCATGATTAAAACAAAATTAATAAAAATGAATCTTTAAAAAAGTGTTAAAGTGCCTATATAATTCCACAACTCGTTCCCTCTTTCACCATAATGGGAATTTAATATTGTATAAAAAAGGCTTATCAATTTATTATAAGCGTATCATATATGTCAATATGGAAAAAATGTTTAAATATAAGCTACTGTGTATAATAATTTTTTGTACATGTCTTTGAAATTATTCATAGGTAAACATGTAATTTATCAAACAAATGTCATGACAGTCTTGTCAACTCATCCATTTAAAATTTTATCATTTTAAAAGCAGAATATTTCGTAAAAAAAAAAGAAGAAGAAGAATATGATCAATGGTTGACATGTGAAATAAGATCTCTGAGAAATCAAAATAAAAAAACTTGATCACGAACATTGAAATTAAATTAGTTGGATGTATAAGCATATATTGTAATAAATACGTGGGTTAGAGATTCTCCGAAGCATTCAATTAATCCGAAAATATGTAAATGACGAATGGGTTAGAATGCTTGGCTTGGAAATCGCGCATCATCCACCTCCCTCTCTCTCTCGGTAAATATACATTTGTTATGATAAACTCATCGTTGCAAATTAAATTGCATTTGACCCGTCAAATGGCAGAGAAGATAAATTATCGGTACAACAAACTAACAACAAAAACCAAATAATAACCATAATTGAGATTATTTATTCAAATCTATTAATTGTATTCACGTGAGCATGAGTTTATCAATCTTATCAAGTTTATTTATAAAATAAAGATTCAGGACTTCCCCTCTCTAAAAAAAATATTTTTGGAATTATGTCTGTAGGTGGACACGATTGTTTAAAAACACTAGCAGCCAGATCGATTATATACTTCTTACATTAAAATTGTAGTTCTGTATCAACTTTTGTAAATACTTTAACAAGACATGTGAGTGTTTTTTATTGATGAGGCCAAACATTCCATGGCCCCCGGGAATCGAACCCAGTTGTAAATACGTCAACCGGAAGTAGTACATAAGTTTTTTCAAAAATTTTGAAATTTGTAATGTTTTTCCTTATGTGATGATAAATTACACTATTTTCAAAATTTTTTATTGTTTAAAGTTTTTCCGAAAAGCTAATAGTTTTTTTTAGATAATTTACTAAAAAAACAACCTCCCTGCTAATTTTGGAAAAGAAACGACACGCCAATTTTGAAAAAAAAAAAAAAAAAATCCAACAAGTGTTAATAAAAATGTAAATATAAATAGATTCTTCATGATTTAAACGGAGAAATAAAACAGCACAAATTTCTCAGGAATCGACTTACACCATATATTGGAGTTTAGGCTTTCACAATTGTTATCATTAGTAAAGGAATAGATTTTCTGTTTAACTGTGGTTTATTTGTAAAAATTACAACGTTTCGGCCACTCATTCTGTGGCCTTCTTCAGGAACTATTCAGCTAAGATTATAAAGGTTGTTACATCTGTAACAACCTTCTTCAGGTACAATTCAGCTAAAATTATAAAGGTTGTTACAGATGCAACAACCTTTATAAACTTAGCTGTATTGTACCTGAAGAAGGCCACAGAATGAGTGGCCGAAACGTTGTAATTTTTACAAATAAACCACAGTTAAACAGAAAATCCAATTTTTTACTACACCATATATTTGCAAATACATGTATTTTGGTTGGCCTAAGGCCTGGTCATCTTCAATGCAGGATATAGTTATTTGGCGATCCCTAGTCTGGAGACTCAAACTTTTGCATGAAGAGAGGAGGGGAAAACGAACATTCAAGTGTTCGTTCCTCTCTTCATGCAAAAGTTTGAGACACCAGACAAAAGATCGCCAAATAACTATATCCTGCACTAAAGATGGCCTAAATATTTGCAAATATATGGTGTAAGGCGATTCCTGAGAAATTTGTGCTGTTTTATTTCTCCCGTTAAATAATCCTGCAGCAGCAACAATTCATCAAATGATTCTTAATTTTATTTATTCATATTTACATTTTTATTGGCTTCATATTTACATTTTTATTGGCACTTGTAGGATCCTTGTTTTCTTTTTCAAAATTAGCGGAAAGGTTAAAAAACTATTCATTTTTCGGAAAAACGTGAAAGGAAAAACTATTTCTCTCTCTTTTTAGTCAGACCTGACAAGTTGTGGTTACTCTGAGGGGAAACTTACATGGGAAAAATACTGAGGTGTATTTAAATAGTGAAATTTACCATAACATGATGAAAAAATTACAAATTTTGAAAAAAAAAAAAAAACTTAATAGGTAAAGTACTACTTTGGGTTGACGTATTTACTTCAAAAGTTGATAGAGATCTACAATTTTAAGTAAGAAGTATACACAAAATCAGGTTGCTTGCGTTTTTAAGCAATCATGTTCACACAGACAGACATAATTCCAATAAAAATTGGACTAGTCGAAGCCTAAAACGTCGAGAATCATCAAAATCTTTTTTCACGATTACACATACTTCATAAACAAGTAAAAATAAAAATTTTAAAATAGCGATGAACAGACAGATAGCAAGAATTATTGATTATAGAATGGAGTTTGTTAAAAAAAAAAAAAAAACTCTTATTCCCTTTAAAGCAATCTGTAAATGTAAGAGTTTCTTAAAGCATAAACGAAACAAGTAAAATCAATAAAAAATACTCAAACGTTTAAATATACATTTTGGATTATCTAAAAAAAAAAATTTTTTATATATCTCTATATAAAAAGAGGTCTTCAAATGGTTTTGAAGTGAGAAAATATTTGTTCACGGTAAAAGCTTGTTGCTTTAATACTGTATATGAAATAGAATAGAAAGTCAAGTCCATTCTATTTCAATTTACACAAGAAAACCCCCAAGAGAGTGGGAGAGAGAGAGAGAAAGAAAGAAAAAGTAAACAAGTCATTGAGAAAGTTTGTCCTAAGTTTCGTGTACAATCATGGTCCATTTGCTGCCCACACACTTGATCACTGGACAACAATTTGTTTATCAGTTGAGCAAATACGAACCGAGAAGGAATTAAGATTTATTTTCGCTCATACGATTATTATATTAAAAGTTAAACGTGGTTTCAATAGAAAAAAAAAAGTTGGTCTCAAAAGAGTTTCAATAAATAAGTTCTTGATGGATGAGTATATTTGATAAAAAGAAATTTTTGTTGCTAGCTTGTTCTAGTGCAGCGGTGGCAAATTCTTAGTAGGAAATAAATAGTAAAAAATCTGGTGTGACTGTGGCACAGCACACAACTTTCTCTTACCTTCGGTAATCGAAAGTTGTGTACTGTGCTTGTCACACCAGATTTTTCGTGTCGACATATATTTAATTTCCGCCAATATATTAGAATTCAAGATATAAAATTTATAAACATGGGAAAATATTTATATTTTGTTAACATGGCAACCATTTCTCCAAGTACAAGAGTAAAGTGTGATTCAAACAATTTTGAGGGCAAAACGAGAATATACATTTGAAAGTTGTGTTCTGTGCTTGTCACCCGGATTTTTTTGTGTCGAGATATATTTAGTTTCCGACAGTACGGTACCTTTGAAATTGGAAAATTTATAAACTATTTGTTTATATATAATTTGTTACCATGGCAACCATTTCTCCTATTTTTCCAACGAAGTATCAATGGCAAATGCGAATATACATTTGAAAGAGCATCTAAAAAAATAATTAATTTTTGAATTTTAATCAAAATCGGTTAGAGCGAATTTTGAGAAAATCGGAAAAAAGTGAAAAAGTACATCAGTAAAGTACTAGTACTTTTTGGCCGATTTTGATCAAAAGCTTATTTTCACGCTCCCGGGGGGCGTTTAACTTAAATATAACATTTCAGCCTCATAGCTCAATTCCTTCATGCTTAAAATTGAACACACACGCACACACACACAGACAGACCATGTCGGGAAAACCACTTTTTTGAATTCAGGGGACCTCCAAAACGTGTATATCCATCAAAATCTCGACATCGAATTTTTGACATGAAACCAATACTTTCTCTCTCTTTGAAAATTGATAAGCTGCCAGAAAAATTTCCACAAGTTCGCGACCGCTGATTGCAATGCACTGCAAATGCTCTGGAGCTATTAATCGAAGCATTCATTAGTTTTGATCGTCTAATTGTTTATCTATATGCAAGTGAAATCCAACTGACGAGTTTAGGAGATGAAAGATTAATATAAAATCCAACTACAAATAAATCGCGGGATACAATTAAATTAGCCAATAGAATGGGCATCCAAGTAACTGTGTTTGATTCAGAGTTACTAAAACGAATAGCTAAATTACACCTTTCAAAAAAATATTTTTTAATTCGATGGAAGAACTGAGATCTCGGAGATCCGGATAATCCAGTTTGTACGGTAATAATAAAGAAATAAATTGTTTGAAAATTTAAGAGAAAATTTCAGAAAAATATTCAAAGTTTATTTTCTTTTATAGTAAAAATAAATGGGTAGAGGCAGTCACAAATAAATCTCTGAATGTTCATTCAATCATGCGGAAACGTTTCGGTTCCTTTATTAGAATCATCACCATTTCATTAATTGTTAAAGGGACCAAAACGTTTCCGGATGATTGAATGAGCATTCAGAGATATAATTTTGGCTCATTTATTTTTATTTTCTTTTATTTATAGTATTGGTTTGGGTGCTTGCTGAAAGGTAGACAACCACAATAATGGAGTACCTTAACAGAAACCTAACTTGGGCAAACGGAAAATTTTTGTTATAATGGATTTGCAGCCCTAGTGAGGAAGCTATTTTATCGGGCACCCCTGTGATTTAATTTGTTTTGAATTGAAGTTGGTAGTGTTGCTGTGTTTTATCCGAAATCTTCAAGGTGTTTTTAATTAAAAATTATAAAATTTCAACGAAAAAATGCAAAATTTTTTTCTGGAATATAACTTTATCTGTTCCTCTGATTTATACACTTGTGTTGTCCAATTTTCCCGTCATTACCTCAAATGATAAGTTTCTCAATTGGTCCAAGTCCCAAGTTAGGGATTCTAGAGCCTAATTTGGGACAAGCAAACTTTATTTATTTTTAATTTCTCTTACCTATGTATATATGTTATATATATATAGTGAGAGAGAGAAAGTATTGGATTCATGTCAAAAATTCGATATGATATACAGGTTTTGAGGTCCCCTGAATCCAAAAAAGTGGTTTTCGCGACATGGTCTGTCTGTAAATATGTTCCCATTCTTATAAATTTTACATCTTGAAATTCGAATGTACCGTGCTGTCAGAATCTAAATATATGTCGACACAAAAAATCTGCTGGTGCAAGCACAGAAAACAACTTTCGTTTAGCGAAGGTAAGATAAGGTTGCTCGGGAGCCGTGGCTCAGTGAGAAGACATTAGCTTCTCGCACCGGAGTCCCGGATTCACTTCCCGTCCCAAGCGAGAAAAATTAGGATGGTCTGAGAGATTTAAAATTGAGTTAGCCAAATTCACAAATGAGTTATGTATATTTTGAGAATTGTATAAAGGTGAATGAGTGATTATTTAATTAAATTAATATCATCTAATTATAGATAAATAAATAACACTAGGTTAAGTTTCAAAAAGATTTTTATTTTATCTTTTAGTCGTTAATAAGTTGAAATATACCAGGCCAAAATAAAATCCTTTTGAAACTTAACCTAGTGTTATTTATTTATCTATAATTAGATGATAATTTAATTAATTTAAGAATGTTTCAACTAACTCCAACGGAGAATTCTATGGATTATATTATTTTATAATTTCAAAATGAAGGACTATGCAAACGTAAGCGGTATTTAATTTTATCTAATCATCAGAAAAATTAAGTTTAGACCTATATCCGTCTCAACTAAGAACAAGCATCTAACTCTGTCTTATAAATATGATTTATTTTCTTTTTTGAAGATAATTTTCTTCTAATACGCTTTTTTGACTCAACTTCTTTGGCTATGTTTAGATGAGAATGTCAACCAAGAATGACATGCGACACAAAACAGCAAGAAGAAGAAGGAAGCAACAGGGCTAACGTGTGATTTTTAAACTCCTAATAAGGTTTCAGAATGATGGATGGGACAAGAGAGAGAGAGAGAAGAACAAAACAAAAAAAAACAACCAATGAAGGAAGGATGAGGTTAAAAAAAAGTACATATCGAAACAGAATAAGACGGATGTACCGTAAATGGACGTTTTCTAATCGGATGTATTATGCAGAGTAAAAGAAAATTCTATAGCTACTTGGAATTGAATGTACCGTATAACTTTAAATAAATTTTACTTATTGAAGCCCGATATATTTTTTATAATTAAACAACTAATTTAAATTAATTTAATTTCATAAAACAATTTTATTTTATTGCTAGTTCAAATAAAATCCAAGTTCTTGTTCTTTGTAGAAGAAGTTTTAATTTATTTGGATGAAATTTTGAGTGATCCAACTTTGGGGGACGTATTAAATTAATAATTATACTCCTAGGAACAGGGTATTTTGAAATTTATTTTATCTAGCAATTAAATATATTTTTTTTGGAATTTAATTAATAAAACAAAAAGAAGATTTATCTTCAAAAAATAGAGGACTCGATTTATATTCAGAGGATGAAGTGATCGTTTTAATATAAGGGATAAAATTTATTTAGTTTTTTTTTTTTTTTTCAAAAACACTAACTTTTTTCCCACTCACACACATACACACGTCTTTTCAGTACCTTAGGGCAGTGGTTTCCAAACTTTATGTTACCACGACTCCCTTAAAAATAATTAATCTTATCACGTCCCCCCCCCCCCCCCATTTTATTAAATAATACAAAAACAAAAATTTTTAATGCTAAAAAATATAAATTTATATAAAAATATTTATTATATTTATTCTGTATTTATATTAAAACTAGCAATCATTTGGAAAATTGGTCCTGGGGGCCAACATTCGCGCCTCCCCTTAGACTAGCCCCCTCCCTAGGTCTCCCAGTTTGGAAAACGCTGATATAAGGGTATTTTATGGCTGGTGGAATTTGTATCAGGAAAGAAAGTTAGAAGAAAACGAAAACCAGAATTTTTTCGTTAAAAATATATTTTAACAGCTTACGTTTCGGCTTTGATCAAAGCCATCCTCGGTTGACCCCTAACAGCTCCGAGGATGGCTTTGACCAAAGACGAAACGTCAGCTGTTAAAATATATTTTTAAAGAAAAAATTCTGGTTACGTTTTCTTCAAACTTTCATTCCTGAAGAAAAATATTTTTCTTAAATCTTATTTTCACGCCCTAGGGGGGAGCGGGGGTGCCTAACTTAAACAGACACACGAGAGACCAGGTCGGGAAAACGCATTTTTTTGGACTTCTGGGGACCTCAAAACGTGTATATCCATCAAAGTTTCGACATCGAATTTTTGACATGAATCCAATACTTTCTCTCTATATAGATGTATATTAACTTATACATATAGGTAAGAGAAAGTAAAAATTCAAATCCGAATTGAGATTAGTTCTATATACAAAAAGATGCGGTAACTCACCCCAGTAAAATTCTAAGTGGACTAATAATATCTTTCGAAATCTTCAAAAATTAATTCCACCCCAATAATAAGAAATTTTAGAATGACATTAAAATGTTTCTATCCTCACTATGCTATTTGCTAAATATTGAATATAAATTTTAACTCAAACGGAATGCGCTTATTTTTTAGTAAAAGTATTAAAAAACATTAATATCTTTGTGCATTATAGGGGACGGGGCATTAACCCCCCTGGTTAATGCCTTCATACCCCCCCCCCCCTCCCCTTTAAGGAAATGCGAGCCTTCACAGCGAAATTACTCTCAAAAGGTTATAAATAATTATTTTAATTTTAATTTGAAATTATTTTATTTTAATTTTCAACCCTTAATCCATCCCTGTGTAAAAGTATATTGAGGAAATTTGATTAACAAAAATATAGGCCATATAGAAAGAATATAATGGTAATGAGAAAAAGTGTGTGTTCAAAAAAAAAAAAAAGTTAAAAAATAAAAAACTAATTTTTTTTTCAATGACACCTAGACTCCCCCTCCCCCTTTCAACAGCTTATATTCTCCCTCTACCCTTAGTGAAATACAAAATATTTAATTTCATATTCAAAAGAATCGTTTTTCGCAGTCAAATTATTTGTTTCTATCATTTATTTTTTCAACGATAAAATGCATAATAATTACCTTTAATAAGACTCTCAAGAGGATGTGTTGACTGACGGGGTGGCCTGGGTGGGTTACACTATATTAATTATTCACTTTGATTCACTTTAAACACAACTGCAGCTAGGGGCGCCTGCCACCAGGCAACGCACTCGACTGAACGAGACTTGTCTCTCTCTCTCTCTTTGTATAGGAATAAAAAGATGAAAATAACAATTCCCTTTTTATTAAAAGTAAAAAAATACCGTTTGCTCTAATCTAACTTTATTTATAGCTGCAAAAGAATGTCAACAAGTGATTTGGAATATTCCAAGGCCTTTCTTAAATAAACAACCCTTCATCCTCCCTACCCCCTAATAAAAATAATAATCAACCCTATTTTTTGAATGTTTTCTATTTATTTGGCTTTGATTTAGCAAAAAAAAAAAATAAAAAAAACTTTTTTTCAATTTTTTAACCCCTAATCCAATCTTTTATTTTTTTTTAAACACACACTTTTTTATCTTTTTGGCAACTTAGGCCATATAAGACTTTTTACGATAGCCGTTATTAAGAATATATATATGTTGGGGTCCAGGCATTCTTATTTAAGCCATTTGAAATCCAATCTTAATAAATAAAATAATTAACAATGCTATCGCCTTTGGCGAGCTTCGCGTCTAGTCAGAAAAAAATTAAAACCCTGAGAAACTTCCCTGGGTCAGCCTTTGGGATTCACATAGTATTATTTTCTAGAATGAGTCTTACTTTAGGCCAGTGGTTTCCAAACTTTATGTTACAACGCCTCCCTTAAAAATATTTGATGGTATGACGCCCCCCCCCCCCCTCCATTTAATAAAATAATACAAAAAGTTTTGATACTAAAAAATATAAATTTATATAAAAATATTTATTTTATTTATTCATATTTATTATTTTAATTAGAAACTCCGGTCCAGAATCTTCCGTACCCGCGACCCTTCCTATACAAGGCAGGCGAGCTACCAACTACAAGAGGCCCGAGGACTTATTTAGCTTTATAAGACATAATAAATATGATAATTATTTTATAAAACTTAATTTTTTTTTTTTTTTAGCCTATATTTTGCACCTATACTAATTCAATGGGATATGGTTTATGAATAAAGTTAAAACACAGGTAAAATTAAAATCCCTAATATAATAATTAATTTTTCATGAATTTTACCTTCTAATTCATTTCTCTAGCGATTCTAATTAAGTATTCATTAATAATATGAATTGTATACTGTATTTAAAGAATTAATGATTAATACATTCAGAAACTTCTAATATTCATTAAAAATTGCTAATAAATTCCATGAAAGATACACACTTTCTTATTCTCGTATATTGCATTCCCTCGTTCTTTCACTAACGTTACTAAAACCAAAATATATGCAAGTTATTTGTACTCAAAAATTAATCACGAAATATTTTTAAGAATATTTCAAACAACTACTATAAATATATTTATTTAGATTTGAATCCGATTAGTTATTATTTATATTAATGAGTTAATTATGTAGTTTTTTTAGGCTTTTTTATTTCTAGGATTTCAGGATTTTATTGTCTAAAAATGAAATTTTCTTCAATTTTTAAGAGAATTTATTATTATGATTAAAGTTTTGGATGGCATCAGATCTAAACATTTCGGCTGCCTTCATTCAATAACTCTCGTTAACCAGAATAATAAAGTCTCTGAAAAATAGAATATTTCATTTTTTGATAATAAAGCAATCACAATTAGAAGAAAGGTAAAAAAATGGACTTTTGGTAAGAAAGTTGTGTTGGGAGATTTGACATTATTTAGTGAGTAGGGAATATTGAATTAGAAAAATTTATAAGTGGGAAAATATTTATATTTGTACATGGAACATATATGAAAGAGTAAAGTGTAAATTTGAGGAAAAAGAATATATTTGAAAGAGCTCTAAAAATAATTGATTTGAATTTAAAAAATCGTTAGAGAATTTTGGAAAATCGAAAAAATAAAGTATAATATAGTACTTTGGGATTGAAAGTTGGTGGGGGTTTAACGGGGTAGAAAAAAAATTATATAATTAACTTATTAATTATTATAAATTGCCCCCGGGTTTGGCGTAGTAGGTAGCATGCCTACCTCCTATACCAAATGCCGCGGATTCGAACCCCAGGCATTCCGATGATTTAATTTAAGCCATTTGGATACCAGATGGCTTAAATAGAAATGCCTGAACCCCCAATAGATATATTCAATACAACGGTTATCGTCAAAGTCTCAAATGGCCTAAGCTGCCGAAAATACTGTGTGAATGTGTGTATGAGTGTGAGTGGAATGAGAAAAAGTGTGAATGTTTTTTTATAAAAAAAAATAATTATAAATTATTATAAATCCTAATTTAAAAATATCTGAAGTGACTGAACTTTCAATCATCGAAGGCAATTAAAAGTGGTGTTCTGTGCTTGTCACACCAGATTTTTTTGTGTCGATATATATTTAGTTTTCGCCAATATATTAAAATTAAAGATCTATAATTTCTCCTATCTTCTATGAAGTACAAAAATAAAGTGTGCTACATCAGTCAAGTACTAGTAATTTTTGACCGATTTTGTTCAAAAAACCTCGTGTTACGTATCAAAGGGGTAACCCTAACTTAAAAATAAAATTTCAACCTCCTAGCTCTTTTCCTTCTTGAGATATTTGGGCCAGAGACACATAGACAATTTGTTGCAAAAATCAGTTTTTTCGACTAAGGGGATCTTAAAACGGTATTTCCATCAAAATCTCGATATCGAATTTTTGACATGAAATCAATACTTTCTATATACCAGTATATAGTTAAGAGAAAGTAAAAACAGAAATGTAATTCGGATTGTTGTACTATCAATACTATCAATTATTTAATATTATTCTCAAAAGCGTAAGTCAGTACTTTTGAGGCTACCATCTCTAATAAAATACTTATACCTTTATATACTTGGAATATAAACCACGTAAAATATTAATCTCAAGAGATTCCCCAGGCCCTTCAATGTTTAATCAAGATAATTATTTAATCTACTCCTAAAATATGATGTCATAGATCATAAACTCTGTATAACTTCATTTAAAGGAGACAATAAACAGGAAATTAATTTCCAAGTTTGATTATTTTTCTTTGATCTTTGTTACTTTATTCATTTAAACGTCAGTAAGAAGAATAATAAGTTTCAAAGAGGAATTGTTCAATCATTTAACAAAAAACGATCTGGTGTGACTGGTCGCACAGCACACAATTTCCCTTCAAAGTTGTGTTCTGTGATTGTCATACCAGGTTTTTTTGTGTCGACAAATACTTCTCTATATATTAACATATATAAGAGAAAATAAAAATTTAATAATTTTTCAATTAGTAAGTATACCACCATCATAATCAATTATTCTATTAATTATAAATTTTGTTAACAAATCATTGTGAATACATGAATCCTTCCTCTCCCTCTAAACCTGATATATAATTCATTTACTTCATTATACTTTAACGAGTGGATGAAAACCAGATAATGCATATTATATTTAAACGATCATTAGAGACCTCTCTATTTTAATTAGAAAGTTCAATTAAAGCTCGTTTGAATTTCTTCTCGTAAATAAGAGAAAGGGATATGTATGTACCTGATTTTATTAGAATTTCCATAAAGCTATTTATTATAATACGTAATAAATTTCATCTACAATAACATTAGGGCTAATGTTTTTAGGAAAATTAATGTATAAAAATCAAAAGCTTATTTTAACCCCTTGGGCGCGTGCCTAACTTGAATATAAAATTTTAACCCCGTAGCTCCTTTAATTCCGAAGATAATTTCAGTTCGACTGATTCACACACACAGTACATGACCATGTCGCGAAAATTACTTTTTTGGATCCAGGGGACCTTAAATGTGTATATTCCATCAAAATCTCGACATCGAATTTTTGACATAAATTCAATACTTCTCTCTATATATTAACATATATAGAGGTTAGAGAAAGTAAAAATAATACATGCAAAATGGGAAAAAATCAG
Organism: Euborellia annulipes; assembly: GCA_023213315.1. NCBI lineage: Eukaryota > Metazoa > Arthropoda > Insecta > Dermaptera > Anisolabididae > Euborellia > Euborellia annulipes. Next base: position 16,582 of record JAKCPI010007779.1, read on the forward strand.
TGATAAAGAACGCGTGGCTAAGGGGTCTTAAAGTTTAAATAAAACGATTGCATAGAAATTTGAAGGTAGTAATTAATTTGTTGTAAAAATTTGTTAAATATAATTATAGAAAAATATGATTGACAAATAATTATGAAATGGAAAAGAAATGAACACAGATTTATGCAGAGAAACTTTGACAGATGAAACAATTTAATCCATCTCTCTTTAGAATCAGAATTCAAGGCGCATGCCTTTATTCTATCCTAATTAGCCCACGGGATATTATTTAGCACAAGAAGCGGATACTATGTTACTAATACTACTAATATTTAAAGAACATCTAAAAAATAATTGAATTTTTTGAATCAAAATCGTTAGTGCGAATTTTGAGAAAATCGAAAAAAAATTGAAAAAGTGCATTAGTAAAGTACTATTCTTTGGCCGATTTTGTTCAAAAGCTCCGTGTCACGTGCAAGGGGGTACCTAACTTAAATATAAAATTTCAACCTCCGAGCCCTTCTCATTCTTGGGATATTTTGTTCACGGACACAAAGACAGATTTTGCGAAAATCCCTTTTTGAACTCAGGGAACGCCAAAACGAGTATATCCATAAAATCTCGACATTTTTGACATGAATCCAATACTTAAAGTATATACAATATTATACATATATAGTTAGAGAAAGTAAGAGAAAATATTATCGTTTAAAATTTGTCCTATTCATTTGGGAGGAATTAGGAAGGAGAGGGGAGTTGGAATGTCCAATCCCCAATAAATTTTACAGAGTACCGGTACATCAGTAAAGTACTAGTACTCTTTGACCTAGTTTATTCAAAAGTATTCAGTTACGAGCCAGGGACAGGTAACTAACTTAAATAGCAAATCACAACCTTCTAGCTTCTTGTTAACAAACAAACAGACTATTTTGAGAGACCCAACTCGGGGGACCTTAAAACGTGTATTTCCATTAAAATCTCGACATCGAGTTTTTGACCTAAATCCAATATTTTATAAATACGTTTTTATTACTTATATGAGAGTAAAAAAAAACATTGAAGATTTTAATTTTTATAAATACTTAATGGTGTAAAAAATAATTGAAATTTAAAAATTCAATGTAATCTCACGCACTATTTCATCTCTATTCAAGTATGAAATCTATTATTTTGTGGTTTAGTAATTAATTTCAAGTACAATAGACTTATTGATTTTAAATCATTAATTAATCCTGTATCTAGAATTATTAAATGTACTGTTAATGATTATATATAGGTAATTTTTTTTGTATAAATTAATCCAATTATGAATTATGATTATACTAATTAGAATGCAATAAAAATGATAATATGAATTCCGACGATATTTATAAATTTAAATTAAATTGAAATGAAGGCTATAGAAAAAAATATTTTTATTTGTACTTTTATAAAAACCATTTTGACAATGATTCTCATTCAATCTGTCGTTTTCATAAACAACTGTTTAAAGCCAATATTATTTAAATAAGTTTTATTCCCCGAGGCGGTGAACCAACTTTTGAGACGTTTAGAGAGATTTACCTACTTTCTAAGAGATACTCCCCTCCCAACACCCCGCATGAAATGATAAAAATATGACATTTACTCTAAAAAATTTTATAATGACATAAAAAGTGGGATTTGAAAATCTATTCGCGTTAAAACACAAAATTTGGATAAAATATTCACTCTGATATATGTTTATGACATTTGACGGGGGGCTGGTTTGATATAAACATCAAACAGCTATTCAACAATATTATTATTATATACTTTATTCTCTAAATAAATATTTCAACTTTTCAATCTCGATAAAATTAATAATTCATATCTTTACTTCGGAAAAAATATCGCGTAAAAAAAAAAAAACATTATTATTATCGATAAAACAATAATTTATTTCTCAATCGGGGGGGATTATAAAATTTACGTTTATTTTTGAATATAAATAAGAATTAATTTTTCCAGCCTGAGAAAGAAAAAAAAAAAATCGAAGATTTTTTCGCCTAACTAATTGATTTAAGCAAATTCCAATATTGAAGAAAACTTGATAAAATACAGTAGATTAACAATAATATCATACCCTACCAAACAAGAAGAAATAGAATAATAAAATATATCGCCGGGAGAAGTAAAATATATAATAGTACACGCAACAATCAAGCGAAAAAGAGAACGCAACAAAAAAAGAGATGCCGACCCCGCAGGACGGGTTTAGGCAATGATATGAGAAGACCATAACAAAGAATACATAATATGAAAATTAGTAATAATACAAATTTCAACACAAAAAATAAATTACAAAATTTTCAAATCGAATAAAAAAATACAACTATCGGTAGCCTGTGGCCCCGGGTTCGCTTCCCGTCCCAATCATTTGAAATAAATAGGAATTAGTTCTAAATGGCCCGAAAAAGACCTTAAAACAAATTAAAAAGAAAAAACTATACTAAGAAAACAAATAAGTTTTGGTGGCTGCGATTTGATTATACTAGGGCAGATTCAGCCAAATAAAATAAAAAGCCTTTATGTGCTACTCGACTCCGGAGACGTTTCGAGATATATTTAGTCTCATCATCGTCTCCGAAGTCGAGAAACATATAAAGGCTTTTTATTTGGCTGAACCTGTCCTATTATAATCATATGCTAAGAAAATTTATTCAAGTCAGACGAAACCCCCACTTCAAATTAAGTTGCCCTAGTCTTTTATATAAACGTTTCTCAATTCTAGTATAGACACATATGAGGTGACCAAGAATCAAAGATAGATATAAAATAAGACATAATTCAATGATTTAAATAAGATTTGGTGGCTGTGAACGTAATAGATTTCGATAGGGCAGGTTCAGCCAAAGGCTTTTATTTGGCTGAACCTGCCCTATCGAAATCTATTCAATGATTTAGTCTTTCACAATTGTTCCTAAAGACATTTTTAACATTAATCGTGGTTTATTTAAATTAGTGATTAATAAAAATTAAAATTAACTAGAAAATATTACAAAGATTCTATAAACACTAACTCAAGGAGTTACTTTTCAAAGTGAATAAATCACCTGTCGAAACGTTGTAATTTTTTGTAGTTAATTTTTATTATTATTAGTTACTAAGAAGCGTAATTCCAAAAATGGCTTTTAATACTAATAAAATAAAACACTTTAAAGTGATTATAAGTAAAAAAACCACTTCATTTGATGAAGATTTATATATGAACGCAATTTCGTTTACCCATCTCTAGTTCTCATGTATTAATATATTAATGTATTTAATTGAAAGAGAGACTTACCAGCCACTGCGATGTGCAGAGTGTAAGGGTTCGGCTGATATTTTGTCGGTGAGCTTCGGATGTTGTCAATTTGCTCCAAAGTCAGTTGCACAACATCCCGAAATTGGGCCTCTCACAGCACTAAGCTGCCCAGAACTGCAACAAAGAGAAAATACAAGTTATTTAAGCATGTTTCTTTCGTTTTGTCATCGTCTTTGCTATTGGTGGGGAGGGGCATTAAAATTAGAAGCATGGCCTAATGCTTAATAATTTGAGTAAAATACTATTATATCTAAACTGTTAAAGAGAGAAAAAAAACTCTTTAACAATAAAATTGAAGTGAGTTTTGACTCGAGTAAAAATGATAAAAAAATGATCGAGGGATACCACGCGCCCGCAGCAGGTCTGTATAGTGAACCTGAACCTTTGAGGGATGCCCAGGTATATACACACGCCCGCACCAGGGACACCTACATTAGTGACCAGAAGAAAAATGTGTTTCTGGGTGAGGGCGTGGGTATTCCTGTGTGTCCCTCAAGGTTCAGGTTCACTATGCAGACTCCAAGGTGGGCGTGTGTATCCCTCGATTAGCAGTTTACTAGGGAAGGGACACCTGCAAATATTAATTGCTAATTCTCAAGGCACTTGAATAAAAAAATATTCATGTTCATTTTCCATTAAAAACAACATTATTTTAACGATAAAGTACGGATAGGGGAAGGGATTGTATTTGAAAATAATTAATTAAGATCTTTTTGTAGGATTAATATTCTTCTTTCAAGTCAATAATTATGGTCGTCGAAGGAACAAATTAAAAAAAGTCTATAATTAAAAAAAATTTTACAAAGAAATCAAGAGGCGAAACCACGGGT